>JBBPBX010048376.1:11977-25772 GCA_038048925.1 Garcialebias charrua | reverse complement strand
AAAACGAACATTGCAAAATATTTTGTGAAAGATGACAAAGAAATACATGATGAGAATGATATCGTAAATGAATTTAATCAATATTTTGTAAATATTGGATCAAGCCTTGTAGCTAAAATACCAAAAGTAGATAATAATGTGTGTCATTCAATTAAAAGTTGCACCAACAGTATTTTTCTTAATGGAACCAACAAAGAGGAAATTATGATATTATTTATCTTTTTCAACAGGAATATTTCCAGATAACATGAAAGTAGCAAAGGTAATTCCTCTTTTTAAAAATGGTGATAAATGTGTATTCAATAATTATAGGCCAATATCCTTTTTACCACAGTTCTCAAAAATTCTAGAAAAACTATTTGTGACCAGATTGGATCAATTTATTGATAAACAAAATATTTTAAGTAGCAGTCAGTATGGGTTTAGAGGAAAAAACTCTACGTCAATGGCTCTCATGGATTTAATGGAACAAATAACTAATGCTGTCGATCATAAACAGTACTGTGTTAGTGTTTTTGTTGATCTAAAAAAAGCATTTGATACCATTGACCACACCATTCTCCTTGAAAAACTAAATAAATATGGTATTAGAGGACCAGCATTACAGTGGGTATCTAGCTATTTGAAAGATAGGAAACAGTTTGTGCAAATAAATGATGTTAGATCTGACCTCCGTGATATCACTTGTGGAGTTCCTCAGGGCTCTGTGCTTGGACCAAAGTTATTTATTTTATATGTGAATGACTTGGTAAATGTGTCAGGACTTCTTAAATGTGTTCTTTTTGCCGATGACACCACATTTTTCTGTTCGGGTAAAGACATAAAACAGATTTTGGATATGATGAAAACAGAATTTATAAAAATACAAACTTGGTTTAAATTAAACAAATTATCTTTGAATTTAGATAAAACTAATTACATGATATTCAGTAACAAAAAGAGAATTGTTGACGATCCATTTGAAATTGAAGATGTTGTGATCTGTAAAGTGAGTGAAGTGAAGTTTCTGGGTGTTATCATTGATGACAAACTGACATGGAAACATCATGTAAATTCCATTAAAACAAAAATAGCTAGATCAATTGCAGTACTGTATAAAGTCAGGGATTTTTTAATTGATAAAGCTCTGTATATGTTGTATAACACAATCATTGTTCCACATTTAATCTATTGTATTGAGGTTTGGGGAAAAGCGTGCAAAACAATTACAAAGCCTGTTTTTATTTTACAAAAGAGAGCTGTAAGAGTAATCACCAGAAAACATTTCAGTCACCCATCAAACACCTTGTTTCTTCAGCTAAATTTATTGAAATTCCAGGAATTGGTAGAATATAGTATTTTATCAGTTATGTATAGGGCTCATAATAACACATTACCTTTAAATATCCAAAGAAATTTTATAAAAAGACAAAGTTATTACAATCTCAAAGGGACAGAGATATTCATCAAACCACAATTCAGAACCAGCTTAAAGGGACAGTCTACCTCAATTCAGGGAGTTCAATTGTGGAATGTTCTGGAAAATGCAAAATCAATGTATACATTTAAGAAAAAGGTCAAAAAGGCTTGCTCAAAAACTATATATGATGTAACTTAGTGTGTTTGTGTATTACAGTTAGAAAAATTAAGTAGTTATTCATTTTGTGATGTAGTTTGTGTATTACAGTTAGAAAAATTAAATAGAATTATTCATTTTGTGATGTAGTTTGTGTATTACAGTTAGAAAAATTAAGTAGAATTATTCATTTTCTGATGTAGTTTGTGTATTACAGTTAGAATGATGTAGTTTGTGTATTACAGTTAGATAAATTAAGTAGAATTATTCATTTTGTGATGTAGTTTGTGTATTACAGTTAGTAAAATTAAGTAGAATTATTCATTTTGTGATGTAGTTTGAAGGTTATCATTGGTTGAACAAACTGTGAAATAAGGGGCAGATATAATAAGATTTCATCTTCTTTCTGCTCCTTTCATTTTATCCTACTTGTATTCTTGTATCTGATGAAACTGTTTTGTATTGTTCTTTTAAAAAGAATGAATAAACATCAAATCAAATCAAAAATCCATGAACTGGTTGAAACGTCTTCATCACGTTCTGGTTTTAATCCATGAACTGGTTGAAACGTCTTTATCACGTTCTGGTTTTAATCTTGGTTGAAGCATCTTCATCACGTTCTGGTTTTAATCTATGAATTGGTTGAAGCATCTTCTTCACGTTCTGGTTTTAATCTATGAATTGGTTGAAGCATCTTCTTCACGTTCTGGTTTTAATCTATGAATTGGTTGAAACGTCTTCATCACGTTCTGGTTTTAATCCATGAACTGGTTGAAACGTCTTTATCACGTTCTGGTTTTAATCCATGAACTGGTTGAAACGTCTTCATCACGTTCTGGTTTTAATCCATGAACTGGTTGAAACGTCTTCATCACGTTCTGGTTTTAATCTATGAATTGGTTGAAGCGTCTTCTTCACGTTCTGGTTTTAATCTATGAATTGGTTGAAGCATCTTCTTCATGTTCTGGTTTTAATCTATGAACTGGTTGAAGCGTCTTCATCATGTTCTGGTTTTAATCTATGAACTGGTTGAAACGTCTTCATCACGTTCTGGTTTTAATCTATGAATTGGTTGAAGCGTCTTCTTCACGTTCTGGTTTTAATCTATGAATTGGTTGAAGCATCTTCTTCATGTTCTGGTTTTAATCTATGAACTGGTTGAAGCGTCTTCATCATGTTCTGGTTTTAATCTATGAACTGGTTGAAGCGTCTTCATCATGTTCTGGTTTTAATCTATGAACTGGTTGAAGTGTCTTCATCACGTTCTGGTTTTAATCCATGAACTGGTTGAAACGTCTTTATCACGTTCTGGTTTTAATCTATGAATTGGTTGAAGCATCTTCATCACGTTCTGGTTTTAATCTATGAATTGGTTGAAGCATCTTCTTCACGTTCTGGTTTTAATCTATGAATTGGTTGAAACGTCTTCATCACTGTTCTGGTTTTAATCCATGAACTGGTTGAAACGTCTTTATCACGTTCTGGTTTTAATCCATGAACTGGTTGAAACGTCTTCATCACATTCTGGTTTTAATCCATGAACTGGTTGAAACGTCTTCATCACGTTCTGGTTTTAATCCATGAACTGGTTGAAACGTCTTCATCACGTTCTGGTTTTAATCCATGGACTGGTTGAAACGTCTTCATCACGTTCTGGTTTTAATCCATGAACTGGTTGAAACATCTTCATCACATTCTGGTTTTAATCCATGAACTGGTTGAAACGTCTTCATCACGTTCTGGTTTTAATCTATGAATTGGTTGAAGCATCTTCTTCACGTTCTGGTTTTAATCCATGAACTGGTTGAAGCATCTTCATCATGTTCTGGTTTTAATCTATGAACTGGTTGAAACGTCTTCATCACGTTCTGGTTTTAATCCATGAACTGGTTGAAGCATCTTCATCATGTTCTGGTTTTAATCTATGAACTGGTTGAAACGTCTTCATCACGTTCTGGTTTTAATCCATGAACTGGTTGAAACGTCTTTATCACGTTCTGGTTTTAATCTATGAATTGGTTGAAGCATCTTCATCACGTTCTGGTTTTAATCTATGAATTGGTTGAAGCATCTTTCATCACGTTCTGGTTTTAATCCATGAACTGGTTGAAACGTCTTCATCACGTTCTGGTTTATCCTCCAGTTTTGATGAGAACGTGCAACTCCGTCCTTCTTGGAGCTGCGTGACGATGTGAATTCTATGAAATGTTTCGCTCAGACATCTGTGATGTTTAGTTGTTGAACCCAGTCTGGTTTGGGTCTCCAGCTCAAACCACAACAGAACCAGTACTCTGTCTAAACTGGTCACTGGAAGTTGGACTTTATGCAGCTGAGCTGCTGTTTGATGTTTTTAACATTTTCATAAAAACTCATTAAAATTTCCATTAATTAAAACTTCCATAAAAATAAAAGATCTTTTATGTGGGAGGAGTTCGGAGTAGAGCCACTGCTCCTCTGCATCTAAAGGAGTCCACTGAGGAGGTTCATCTGAGCAGGACGCCTCCCATTGGAGGTTTTCCAGGTGCGTCCCACAAGGAGGAGTCCCAGGACCCTGGAGGTTTTGCCTGCAGCGATCATCAAGCGATGATTTACTGAGGTGTTAAAAGTTTGTTGTAGATGTTTCTCATCGTTCGCAGCAGAAAACTGAACGAGCCATTGAGCTGTGATCTTTAGAGATGGTGTAGCTGCTGGAGCGGAGGCTACGACTGTTGCTGCAGCTGTTGAGTGATGGACGGAGGAAGGGTGGAGTTTTACCAGTCAGGGTTTGATGGTTCAGCACAAACCAGTTTGCCTGTGGGAGTGAAGAGAGGTACAGTTCACCAGAGAGCAGTGATCAGGTCTGAAGGAGCTCCTGAGACTAATCTAATGGCTGCATCGTAAAGGGTGTCCAGTTTGTGGAGGAGACCTCTGTAGATGATGTTATCATAGATGAACATCAGCTGGGTTGTTCGATGTTTAGCAGGTTTTGATTCAGAAGAGGAACTCTGTTCTGGATTTGACTCTGGAGAGCAGTGTTCATGATCGAGTCAAACCCCAGACTGGATCTCAGAGACATCGAGGATTTCCTGAGTGCAGACCGTTAACGGTGGTTTCTGTTAAAGGTTGTGCATTTTGTTTTCAGAATGTTCAGGTTTAAATGAAGATTAGAAAAAGTGCTTGATCTTATTGAAATTAACTTGTGGTGTGGAGAGGGCAGAGTGAAGTGAAGTGAGGTACTGATGTGTAAAATTGTGTCATCGGCGTAAAGATGTGTGCGAACAAGACAGTTAACGCAATATCTGCTGAAAAGGGTTGAACCGAGTATGGAGCCTTGGGGAACGCCTTTGCTGATGGGTAGCCGGTCTGACAGGTGACCTTCCACCCTCACTGATTGTGTTCACCCTGAACAGAAGCGTTTGAACCAACTCTCTGACAGACTGATGTCTCGTAGACTTCCCAGCAAGATGGAGTGGTCTGCAGAGTGATGGGCCGATAGACGGCAGCACCGGACTCCAATCAATCAATTGCATCAATGATGTCACTCACAATCTTAAGTGTGGCTGTAACTGTGTCCTGAACGTTGTGTTTCCAGATGGTCAATAAGTTGGTACATGTATTTCTGAGAGACATGGCAGGAGGAGATGGAACTCTCCTGTTTGCTTTAGATTCAAGTAACTGAAGGGGTGCAACCAACGACGTGAGCACCGTCTCCACAAAGAGGGTGGATGGATCATGACTCAACCTGTTTTTTCATTCATTCATTCATTCAACCTTTATTTAGACAGATAAGTCACATTGAGCCTCGAAGACTCATTTACAAGTGAGATCTGCTTAGACAGACAAAAAGTAATGAAATTAGACACATTAGGAAATGGAGGTGAAAAAATTCCTATTAAAATTTTTCTTCATGCTTGAGAAAAAAAATTATAATATTAAAAAACACCTCGCACAGATAAGCACACAATGACGTAGACAGTCTGCAGAGCGGGGAGACACCGAGAACATTGAGCAATATTCATAGATACTCTCGAGTTCACCGTAAGAGTTCTGATAAGGATGGAATAATCAACAGCTCCTCCGATGAGATCCGTAAACATTCTCGCGGGTGTCGGGGAATGGCCAAGGTCAACGCTAATGAGAATCCAAGAGTCCTGAAATGATGACAGAATGTTTCTTCAGCTGGTTCACTCTGGTTGACAGTGGAGATTCCCCGATGGGTGGGGGTGAGCGTAAGATTACATGTCCTCCAGGCGAATTCAGATCAGGTATTCTTGAAGGCCAGCCGGGGGAGCCAGATTCAGATAAACACACAGTTGTTTTGAGTACAGACCGAACATAATGACATCTGCCTTAAGTCTGTGTTGGTCCAAAAGATTCTGAAAATGTCCAAGTTATGTGGCCACACACTGATGGAACGTAGCTGAGTAAAAATCCCCAAGATCTGATCCATTCTGCCCAAGGCAACTGAGTCTGGGTACACAGGCAAGAACCAAGCCATCACAAAGGCAAGCAGCGTGATCGGGTCTCAAATTGCTGCAGACGAACTTCCTTAAATTGTAGATAAAACCAGCAACCAGCTGAATCCAAAAAGCAGGAACCAGTTATCATAAATCCAATTAAATATGTGTCCTTTAGATCCACAGATGACAGCAGAGATAGACACTTCATCAAGTCTTCAAGTCGATGAGATATCCAGCTGTGTGCATGCCAACATGGCAATCGGCTCGCCTACCGCCTGTCTTCTCTTTGAAGAAATGTTATCAAATTGTGAAGAGGACCAACTGGCCGAATAAGTCCATCGGTTTTTTTGTTTGTTTTTTGTTCGGAAGATGCAAGAGAGGCTCAGAAGCAGTTTCACAGGCAGACAGAGCAAAGCAAAGCGAGGAGGGAGAGGAGGAGCGTCTGTTCTCAGCAGAAGCTTAGAGTAGAGTTAGTTTTAGTGAAGAATTTGTTGAAGTGATGCACCATTCTGTCTTTGTGTCATCAGTTCTGATTCCAGATGCTGAATGTGAGGACATGTTTTAGTTTTTATGGTTTTCCAGATGTTTGCACTACCGTTACTGTTGCACTACTTGCTTTTCTCAAGATGGCCGCGCTCCGACCGGCAGCAGCTTCATGGGCTCTTCGTTCATCCCTAGCTTTTAGTAGTTTTAATAGTGATTCTGTACCTGACTCTGCATGTTTTATGCGGGTGAATTATAGCCGAACTGAACTGTTGAGAATTGGAACGGATTTGCCACAGGGAACAGCTGAAATCAGCAACGAACTCAAATCTACGCTCGGCAGGATGCGGCTCTTGAAGTCTTCCACCTGGAGCAGCGGGGTGCTCCGGCTCACGCTCCGGAGATAAGAAAAGGAAACGGTGCTCCCGGCGTCAGAAGCGAGGTTGCCGGGCGGGGATCATGGCGAGACTGAAGGCGGACGCTAAAACCGGGAGACCCCCGATGCCGGCTCTTTTTCTGGCTAACGTTTGCTCGCTGGACAACAAAATGGATTTGCTTCGTCTGAGAGTGACAACATCAGAGGAGTTGAAGAGGTGCTCTGTGCTTTGCCTCACGGAAACGTGGATTTCTAAGGAAACACCGGACTCTGTGTATGAACGGGATGACAGACTCTTTTTCAGAGCGGACCGTTGCACAGAGACTACGGGGAAAACACAAGGTGGCGGTGTCTGTGTGTATGTGAGTACGGATTGGTGTAAAAACTGTGCTGTTATAAAAAGCCTTTGCACAGCTGCTGTGGAGCTGATCACAGTGCGGTATCGCCTTCATTATCTACCCCACGACTATTCAGTGATCCTTATCACAGTTATCTACATCGCCCCAGATGCTAATGCTAAAGTCGCCCTTGAAGAAATTCACGACTTACTCAGCTCGCTGCAGTGTAAATATCCAGAGGGGCTTTGCATTGTTTTAGGTGACTTCAACCACGTGAATTTAAAGGACTCTCTCCCAACCTTCAAACAACACGTATCCATAGCAACACGAGGGAGTAACACCCTCGATCACGTCTACACAAATGTAGGCGCGTACACAGCAAAGCCACGACCACCGCTCGGGGGTTCTGATCATCTGAAGCAAAAAAAAAAGTTATTTATCACTCCTCTTGGAGTTGTAAGACGTTGTAAACCAGAACAAAAGGAAGTAAAAATTTGGCTCCAGGACAGCTCCCCCATGCTGAGAGACTGCTTTTAAAAAACTGATTGGTCTGTCTTCAGGGAGGCAGCTACTAGGGGTGGGCGTATCGATTCTAGTATCGATACTATCGATACCAAGGTGGTACTTGGTATCGAATCGATACTAGCGCTGTGGAATCGATGCTTTGTTGTCGCGCTTTTTTTTGTTTCTTATCACTGTTTTTGTGATTTTGACAGTGTTATGTTTTTGTAACATTGCTGCTTTTTTGTTATTTTGCACTGGTGACTTTTATTTAAACAACTGTGTGTTGTAAAAGAGGTGATGGGCAAATATTTTGTTACTCACACTGTTCAATTTTGTGCGGCTCAACAGCGCCCCCAAGTATCGGAATCGGTATCGAAGTATGCGATTCTAGCACAGTATTTACTTGGTATCGGATCGATTCCAAAATTCTCAGTATCGCCCACCCCTAGCAGCTACTGATGGGAGCTCTGTGGATCTGGAACTTTATGCATCCTCAGTGCTGGGTTATATTAGCACATGCTCTGAAAATGTATCCATTAAAAAATGTGTTAAAATCTTACCCCAACACAAAACCCTGGTTAAACAAAGAGGTTCACACCCTACTGGCAGCCAGGAACACTGCCTTCAAGTCTGGAGACTCAGAGAAACTGAGGAAGACCAGGAAAGAGCTGGTTGCTGGCATTAAGAGGGCAAAGGCCACATATGCACAGAGGATCGAGGGACAGTTCACCTTACGAGACCCACGGAGCATGTGGAAGGGCATCAAATGCATAACTGATTATAAAAGCAGGAGCAAACAGTGCCCCAAAGACCCATCTCTGCCTGATGCCCTCAACAAGTTTTATGCACGGTTTGAAGATCCAAATAGACCACCCAGCACCAGACTCACCTCATCATCAGAGGAAGAGCATCTCAGCGTGACCACAACAGAAGTGAGGAGTATCAACCCTCATAAAGCAACTGGACCGGATAACATCCCCGGGAAAGTTCTGAAGGAATGTGCGGATCAGCTCTGTGAGGTGCTGGCTGACATCTTCAACACCTCACTTGCACTGGAGTCAGTTCCCACCTGCCTGAAGACCGCGACCATCATCCCAGTCCCAAAAAGCTCCACAGTGACTGGTCTGAATGACTATAGACCAGTGGCCCTCACCCCGATAGTCGCTAAATGCTTTGAAAAACTGGTCATGACCCACATCAAGACAACCGTCAACATCAACAAGGACCCTCATCAGTATGCATACTGCGAGAACCGATCAACAGAGGACGCCATCTCGTCCGTGGTCCACACTGCTCTCACCCACCTGGATCAGAAAGACTCCTACGTCCGTCTGCTCTTTGTGGACTTCACATCTGCCTTCAACACCATGATCCCCCAAACTCTGATGGACAAACTATCCACACTTGGACTAAGCCCCTCCGTTTGTAACTGGGTACTAGACTTTTTAACAAACAGACCACAGTCAGTGAGGATCCACAACTTCTCCTCCTCCACCATTGCCCTCAGCACTGGCTCTCCTCAGGGATGTGTGTTGAGCCCCCTTCTGTTCACTCTGCTCACATATGATTGTGCAGCTACCCATCCAGGTTGTCCTATTGTACAGTTTGCAGATGATACAGCGGTGGTGGGATGCATCACAAACAATGATGAGTGTTTTGCTAGTTTTTTGATACTTGTTAAAAAAAAATGTATTTCTTTCTTTTTTTTCTCTCTTTTTTTTCTATTGTTTATTGTTTATTGTGTAAGGAAATTCTACCATTGCTGTTCATTGTTCTTGTTCATTTTCATTGTTCTTTAGTTTTAGCAGGTCGCTTTCGTAAATGAGCCATGAGGCTCAATAAGATTTACCTGACTAAATAAAGGTTGAATGATGAGTCCAGCTACAGGCAGGAGGTGGAACACCTGGAGAGCTGGTGCAAAGAGAATAACCTTCACATGAATGTGAAGAAGACAAAGGAGATGATTGTGGACTTCAGAAGGAACAAACAAACACACACCCCACTGAACATAGGTGGATCAGTGGTGGAAGTGGTCTCCAGCTACAAGTACTTGGGTGTACACTTGAATGATAACCTCAGCTGGAGCAACAACACCACCAGCCTGATCAAGAAAGGTCATCAGAGACTCTACTTCCTCAGACGGCTGAGACGTGCTGGTCTGAGTAGCCCAGTCCTCACCTCCTTCTACAGGTGTGCAGTGGAGAGCATCCTGTGCTCCAGCATCAACGTGTGGCATGGAGGCTGCACAGTTGCAGAGAGGAAAGCTCTACAGAGAGTGGTGAAGGCTGCACAGAAGTCTGTTGGAGTCAGTCTCCCCACCATCACAGACATTTACACCTCCAGATGCAGGAAAAGAGCCACCTGCATCATGAAAGACCTCACTCACCCAGCACACTCACTCTTTGCCCCACTCCCCTCAGGACGGAGGTTGAGGAGCATCAAATGTAGAACCACTAGACTGAGGAACAGCTTCTACCCTGAGGCTGTTAGACTCATGAATAAATAAATAATAAGAATAATCACTGTGAAATATCACATCATGCTGATGCTGATCTGTTTTCTTGTTGCTGTGTTCATCTGTGACCATCTGCTCATAAAGACTCATGTTCGTGCTGCTGTTTGTAATGATGTTTTTCTATTACTCTAGGGCTTAGTGTATTTTTAGTTGGATGTTTTTCTTAGTTCATATCCTAGATGTTATTACTGTTTTTCTCTTACATTTTGTTGTTGGATGTAACTGGGACCCCGTGTACATAACATGTACTACATGCAGTGCAAATGACAATAAAGACTCTCTGACTCTGTTTGTAAGGACTCGTTCTCTGAGTGGTTCATTGCTCGTCTTGTGGACTGGCTGAGTTTGTTTCCAGCTGCCTGACATGACTGACAGTCACTGGTTTTCTTAGTGCGTTCGCTCTTCACCACAGGACGATTCTAGATTCTCTGTGGAACCTCCTGCTCCTCCTGCTCCTCCAGGAGGAGCTGTCTCTCAGGAGAAGGAGGTCTGGGTTTGTCTCCATGGTTCGACCACAGGGGAGCAGTAGAAGATGGAGAGGTGTTCAGATGGTGCCACACTCTGTGCAGTTCAAACATCCAGACTCGAGTCCTCTTGGACCCGTTTGTCTCTGATGGACGTCTCGAGTCCTCCAGAGGTCAGAGGTCAGGTTTTCTTTGTGGAACTGGAAGTGAAGGCTGGTTTGAACTTGTGAGCTCCGGCCTGTTTCTTTGTGTTTTTCTTGATTTCTGCCAGATGTTTTCCACCTCAGGCCTCATCGAGAGGAAAATAAAACTTCAGGCGCGGTGATGACGCTCAGGCGCTGGAGACTCGTGGAAAGCTCTCGACGCGCTCGGCCCTCAGTGGAAATGCCTCCAACACATAACAGGGAGTTTGAAGTCCCCAACATGCCAACGTGCAACAAGCCCGACCTGCAGACATGGACTTCACCGGCACCTGGAAGGTTCACTCTGAGGAGAACCTGGACGACTTTCTCAAAGTCATCGGTGAGAAAATCATAAACGTTGTCCACCGGTTAAATCTGTGTGTGCAAACGTGTCTGAAGTGACATGTACCGGCAGGAGCTCCGGACATGGTCGTGAAGATGCGTAAAGACGTGAAGCCGGTGACGGTGATCGAGCAGAACGGGAACGACTTCAGGTTCACGATGAAGACTCCGTTCTTCAGCCGAGTCAACTCCTTCACCCTCGACAAGGAGGCGGAGATCTCCTACCTGGACGGCAGGAAGCTCAAGGTGACGACACACTGACACATCCAGATGTTGATCAGAAGTGCACGAGGAGCAGAATCACTGAGTTGATGTTTTGGGTCAGTGCACGGTCAGGGAGGAGGACGGGAAGCTGGTTTCTGAGAGCGCCAGGTTCACGTCTGTCCGGGAGATCCAGGGGGACGAGATGATCGAGGTGAGACACATTCATCACGAGGATTGTTTTTCTGTCAATCATCTCTGCTTTGTGCCCTCAGACGACCACCGCTGGTTCTGTGACCTTCATCAGCAGAAGCAAACGGGTCTGACCAGAACCGAGAGGCTCATGAAGAAGAAATGATTTAATGCTGTTTAATGAAACTACTTAATAAACAAATCATACTGGATCCAAAAAGAAAGGAACTGGTTTTTGGGGGGTTTTTTTGGAGGGGAGGGTTAAAGTTATTTTTGAGCCTTGATGAAGTTTTATTTAACTAGTGTGATGTTATAGGGAGATTTTTTATTTAAAAACACAATATTTACAGATCTGTGCAAAAGTTTTAATCCGTTTGCCCTGAAAACTGTTTGTGTTTAATAAATACAGGTAGTCCTCGAGTTACGAACGAGTTCCGTTCCTACGGCCATTCGTGACAAGAAAATCGCCGTAAGTCGGAAAACAAACGAGCTGCCACTTATACACGTTGTACGGTACTGTACAGTTACCAAGCATTTTGCCTATCTCAACACAGTACCCTACATAATTATTAAAAAACGCATACAGTACATTTGGAGCCATAATGAAGGAAAAGAGTTAAATTCTTACTGGGAGCTGGTGAAGCCTTCCTCCGCCTGTTAGCATGTTAGCTCAGTGTCCCTCCAACATCTGAGGCTGCCTGTAGTTCGCGCGGTCCAAACTGTTTACAGTAAGGCCTGTTAGCATGTTAGCTCCACACATTTGGAGCCATAATGAAGGAAAAAAGAGTTAATAACTTACTGGGAGCTGGTGAAGCCGTTTCTCCGCGTGTTAGCATGTTAGCTCGGTGTCCCAGCAATATCCGAAGCCGCGAAGCCGTTCCTCCGCCTGAGACGTCCACAGAGTTCACAGAGCGTTTCCAGCTCATGTATCCGAGCGAAGCAACCTCTGATCTGACACACGGTCCGTCCAAAGCCGGCTGTCGAAGCCGGAGCTAACCGAAGCTAACCGAAAACTGCTGGAAACTGCGTAAATTTTTTTAAATGCGTAAATGTTTCTTATTCTATTTTCATTGATATATTGTTCCAGTTTATTCATCTTTTTATCCTGTTAAGCACCTTGGTCAATGCAAGGCATTGTTGGAAGGTGCTATACAAATAAAGTTTATTATTATTTTTATTATTAAATTGGCTTCAAAATAATAATAATAATACCTGTAATAATAATATCCATCCATCCATCCATCCATCTTCTTCCGCTTATCCGGGGTCGGGTCGCGGGGGTAGCAGCCTAAGTAGGGAGGCCCAGACTTCCCTCTCCCCAGCCACTTGGAGCAGCTCCTAATAATAATAATAATACTTTATTTATAGCCATTTAAAACAACCACAGCTGCAACAAAGTGCTGTACATATAAAATCAAGAACATTTAAACACATAAAATAAGATCTGTCAATTTTTTTTTATAAGATGCGTGACGTAACCCAGAAATGTCGTAAGTCGAGGACTACCTGTACTTACTTTGGGCAGCTGTGGCTGAGTGGGTAGAACCAGCCGAAGTGTCCCTGGGCAAGACACTGAACCCCTCATTGTCTCCGATGTGTGTCCCATCAGTGTATGAATGTGATGAAGCTCTGATTATTCTTTGTTTATAGTAGATGCTGTATGAATGTTTGAATAAGACGGAGAGTGTTGTAAAGAGCTTTGATCTGATAAGATACAATATAAGTACAATCCATTTATTTTCAGAAAGCTTGGATCAGCTTTAAATATTACAATGCACTCCATTAAAATATTTTAATAAAAAAGGAACCGGATTGTTGCTACTGATTGGAGTGGTGGCGCAAAGGTTAAGAAGGTGCGCTTGTGATCGGAAGGTCGCCGGTTCAAGCCCCGGTACCGACAACATCAAAGATGTGGGTGGGATAAGTGAAGCGGTCACACTTGTATCCACCCTCATCTGCCCCACTCTGGGCCCTTGAGCAAGGCCCTTAACCCCCACCATCTGCTCCCCCGGGAACCCTAGATATCAGCTCTCTGCTCCACACAGAGGGCTGTGGTTGCTCGGTGGTCTGTGGTTGTGTCAGGAAGGGCATCCGGCGTAAAAACAACTGCCAAATCTTCGTGCGACCAGTTCGCTGTGGCGACCCCTAACGCAGGGAATAAAGCCGAAAGAAGAAAAAAAAAAAAAAAAAAAAAAAAAAAATAA
>JBBPBX010048376.1:0-11843 GCA_038048925.1 Garcialebias charrua | reverse complement strand
TGTTAAAGCTGCACTATGTAACTTTGTAATGCAGTCTGTAACTTTTCTAACAATATATTTTTAACATATTTCTTCACTCTGTCACTATCTACTGACAGACTGATGTTAGACAAAGTAATCTCTGAAAAAAACTATAGTCCCCTTGCTTCTCTATCAGCATTTATAAAAACACTAAAAACACAGAGTGACCCGTCCTTAACCAGCCAATAAAAACAGAGTTTGTAACCAGCCAATAAAAACAGAGCTTGAATTTGAATTTCAGCAGAGCCTCCCCCTCAGAGCCATATATGGCTCTGAGGGGGAGGGATCAGAATGCTTTGCCTGTTGAAAATTTTTCTAAGTTCTGCACTCTACAGAAAGTTACACATAGCACCTTGGGGCGGCCGTGGCACAGTGGTAATGGCAGTCGACCCCCGATCAGAAGGTTGGAGGTTTGAATCCCGCGTCCGCCCACCATGTGTCGTTGTGTCCCTGGGCAAGACACCAAACCCCGAGTTGCTCCCGGTAGGTCTGGATGGCGCCTTGCAAGGCAGGCTAGGCTACCACTGTGTATGAATGTGTGTATGAATGGGTGGATGGCTGGTATTGTAAAGCGCTTTGGGGCTCCTCACAGGGGGCTAGAAAGCGCTATATGAATAAGCTCCATTTACCATTTAAATGAAGACAAAAACATTGTACTGTACTGTACATTATTTTTTTGTCGATCATTTCACTTGTGCGCCGCGTGGGGGCGCTGTGAGCTCCTGAGCGCGTGAAAAAGACAGCAGCGCGCTTTGTTAGTCAGGCGCATGCGCATTGTATATTTCCTCCGCTTGGTTTCCGATTGAAACAGTTTGAGTAATACTTGAACAGTTTTGTGTGTTTTTTTTACTTTTTTCGTGTTATTGTGAGCGTTAGAGCGGATACATGAGGCCTCAGAACACGTCTTTGTTTGTCAGGAACATCTCTGATGTGTCCAGGTGAGTCTTCGGAACCAGATCCAACCGTAAGGCCATGCTAACCATAATGCTAACGGCCGCGTTAGCCTAGCAGCTAACGTTAGCCTGCTGTGTGCAGGAGCCGCGTGCTCAACTAAAACCAAAACTAGCTATTTTTAATCTCCAAATGATAAAATGAAGCTTCAGCCGAGTTAAATTTCATATTTTACCATCCCGATGCGCTTTTTACGTTTTCTAATTTCAAGCTTTTTAACAAGACAACGGCTCACGTCGTTGATTTTTTGTTTGTTCGTTAACGTTTTCAGGAAAATGGAGTTTCAGTTGTTAACGTCGTGTAGCTGACACAGTTAACGTTACCTCTGACCCTGACCCAAACCTGTTAAAGTTTGAATTGAATCTAGTGTAATTAAATATTTAAAATTAGTTTGTGGGGGGAAAAAACGGGCCCAAAACGCATTTTAGGGAATTTGTATTAGTGTTTCTGTTGTTGGTCATATGTGATTTTATTAAAAATTCATATTTATTATCTGCCACTGAAATGTTTTATTACAGAAGGAAACCTTTGTAAATTGCTTTTATTCTGGTTTTATTTTCATTTTGCTTCAGTGTAATTTAAAATTAGAAAACTGACCATCCTTCCCTGATTTTCAGTCTGTGTACTACATTACCCACAGTCCTCTGCCACTGAATTATTCAATTTGTAAATAATTTAGATTTTATTGTTGGTAAAATTTCATATCTGCACTAATCTTTTTGTAATGAATGTTTTGAATAAATAAAACTTAAGTCTGGATTGTTTAATCCAGACTTAAGGTCAACAGGTAAGGAGGAAAATGTTATTCTGCTAGTCCAGCTGTTTGTAATAAATGATGTAGGCAGATTATTAATCCCTGATGGTCGACTGAGTCACACTTGTATTTACGGTGTTCAGGCCTGAGGATTTGCGGCGTGAATTTGGCCGCTATGGTCCGATAGTAGATGTCTACATCCCACTTGACTTCTATACACGTCAACCAAGAGGATTTGCATACATTCAATATCCTTTCCAATGTCTGAACTGTGTGCCCTAACATCTCACTGTGGTTTCCTTTCAGCAGAGAAACTTCTGCTTTTGACTGAATATCTAACATCCATATTTCTCTGTTATTGCTTCAGTGATTGTAAAAGCGTCCAGTTGTGGAAGCGGCCACAAAGAGTTACAAAGACCCGTGTAGAGTAGCTGTAAAGACACAGACCCGCAGGATCAGAGGGAGGGAAAAGGTTGAAAAGAGAAAGTAAAGCATGAAGAGGAAAAGAGTCTGGAAATGGCAGCAAAGAGTGGGCAAAAGAAAAGAAAAGAGGTTTAAGAGGAGAAAGCCAAGTCTCTCTGGGAGTCGGTTAAAGAGTTAAAGCTCAAGATGAAGTTCAAAGTCAAGCAAAGGTAACAAGTCTGAATTACGTTGTATCCTCCCAAGACAAATCCACAGATCTAACGGCAAAAATCAGATTTCCCTGTGCCTTTAATTTTGGTGGGAGTAATTTCATCCATGTTTGATCTGTTTTGTCTTTATTGTCCTGATTCCTCGGACGATTAAACGCTTCGTCTTTTATATATAAAAATAAAACGCCTCATGTTTCAGCGTTTTTTCCAGCCCGGCGTCACAATCAAAGATAGTTTTCTAAACGCCTTGTTTTGAATTGATCTGGCCTCCACAACAATGAGAACAAAAACCCTTAACCACTCAGCATGTTTGAAGATGTTCGTGACGCAGAAGACGCTCTCCACAGCCTGGACAGGAAGTGGGTTTGTGGCCGGCAGATCGAGATCCAGTTCGCCCAGGGGGACAGAAAGAGTATGTGTTGTTGTTGTTGTTTTCTTGTTTACACTCTGGTGTTGTTCAGAGCGACGCTGCAGCTGTTGGTTTTCTCTACAACAGCTCCGAACCAGATGAAGACGAAGGATCGGGATTCTCCGAGCCGCTCGTCTCGATACGACGACTACGACGAGTGGCGGAGACGCTCCCGCAGCCGCAGCAACGACCGGTACCGCTCCCGCAGCCCGTCCTACGACCGCCGGCGCCGACGCTCCGGGAGTCCCCGGGAGTAAGTTTGCTCCTCTCAGACTTTGAGGTTTTGAATCTTAAGAGGAGACGAAGGAAAATAAATATTTGATGTCTTCAGATCTCGTGGACGAGCGTACGGAGGAAGAAGAAGCAGGAGCCGCGAGGACAACAGGGGCCGCGAGGACAACAGGAGCCGCGAGGACAACAGGGGCCGTGAGGACAACAGGGGCCGTGAGGACAACAGGTGGGACTCAGACTGTCGGCTTTTTCAGGAAAACAATCCCATCTTCACACTCAGAATGTGGGATACTCTGTGTGTTTTTGAGATAAATAATATCGATTAAAACTGATAAGAAGCTGTTTCTGATCAAATGAGTCCAATTTTCAACCACAGAAAAACATTTAAACTCAAATTTAAGTTTTATTAATTTAAAAGTGATAAGCGTACCGTATTCTCTGGTGTAAAATACGCTCCGGTGTTTAATCCGCTTTGTCCAATTATTAACATAAACAAGAAAAAAACGTAAACAATACGCTTCGGTGTTTAATACGCGTCATCACCACGCGACGCATCAGCGCCTCATTTGCCCTAATCAAGATGGCGGCGACAGAAGCAAGCGAGTACGAAGATCTTCACAAGGAAACACGGTAAAACAATTATTTCTTTGCGAGAAAAAAATATTTCTTAGCTGACTTCATAGCAGACGTGCTCCCGAGTTTAACGAAATGTTCAAATCAGCTGGATTTAAAAAAAAGTTTGCCGAATTTTAGGCAGGCGGTTTGGACCGGACGCTTTGTTTCTTTAAATTTAGCTAAATAAACGCTTAAAAAATATATTTCTTACCTGACTATAGCAGACGGGCTCCTGAGCTGAACCAAATGTGAAATCAGCTGGATTTAAAAATCCGCGGTGTGGTTTATGAGTGGTATCTTGCAAACAAAAACAGCTACCGGTACATCCACAGCAGGGAGCGGGCAGCGACAGAGTCAGTCCGACCAAAGGAGGCTTTTTTCGGACACATGAGCTGGAAACTTCTGGAAGTGGCCCCTCTTCCTCTTCGCTCTCTGAGTCCTCTGCTGGCTGCTGCCCACAGCGCCCGTATAGCGGCCGAAACTGGTACTGCACCATTTTTGCCAAAAATGAAAAACGAAGAATCAGAGCGAAAAATGGGTCTAAAAATATGGGAAAAATCCATAAATAATACTCTTCGGTGTTTAATACGCAGGACATTCAAATGAGCAGAAATACAGCGTATTATAGACCGGAGAATACAGTAATTAATTAAAAGTGTGATCAGCGTAATTAATAATTACCGTATTTTCCGGTCGAAAAGTTGCACCGCCCAATAAGTCGCTTTGTCCAATTATGTCCAATAACTTGGAAAAATCCATAAACGTGTTGCACCTCCGTATACGTCGCATCTTTTATGCGTCACCGCTGACGCGTCGCCTATGTTACGCGTCACCGCCCTGTTGCATATGGCGGCCACAGGAGCGAGCGAGCACAGAAGGACTTTACAAGATTAACACGGTAAAATATTGTTTGTTTACTGAAAATTATAGCAAAGATGTGTCTTAGCTGAACTTTTCCTTAATAAATGCACGAAATGGTCAAATCAGCTGAATTAAAAAAAGTAGTTTCGCGACGTGCAAGCGCGCGGGTGGGACGGCTTCATTTCTTTAAAATTTAGCAAAAAACGCTTTGAAAAATATATTTGTTAGCTGACATTATAGCACAAGTGTTCCTGAGCTTAACCGTTCCTTAAAGGGGACCAAATGTAGGATATATAATTTTTTGTGGTTTATCTGTGGGCTATCCAGACCATTTTCAGTCAATTTTATACACAAAATAATGCTTGGATAATAAAATATCCCCTTTCTAATTCTGCCAAATTTCACTTCCGTTCTAAACGACCGGTTTATGAATAATGAGGTCTGAAAGCCACGCCCTACAAAGACCTATTTACATTTACTACGCCCTCTGTAACAGCCAGTATCTCTAATATGTTGTTATTTTAAAATTAGCTCTTTTTTATTACTCATTTGACTTACTGTTAGTGCTAGTAGCTTAAGATAACTTACCAAAAGCCCTCTGCGCGCGCCGCCATTTGCAGCTCCTTTTTTTAGCATTAGCCTCGAATAGCTTTTCCTCCTCCGAGCGGGGGTGTTAGCTCCGCTCGTTTGGGAGCGTGCTTCAGTCCACACACACAAAGTTCACAGAATGTCTCGCTCCAGTTAATTTATCCGCATGAGGCAACCTTTGACCGGACCCCCGGACCTCAAAAGTCAGTAGCTCCCAACAACTCCCGCACGCAAATGGTGTCTTCGCCGGCGGTCTGCAAAACAAAAGGCTTAAAAAAAAAAAAAAAGAGATGCCGCGACCGGGACGCGAACCCGTGTCCTTCGGATTACGAGTCCGGTTCACTACCTCTGGGCCAACCGGGTAGTCATGCAAAAAGCAGTCTTTCATCGTATAAGAAATAATCACAACCACCTACATTTAGAACGCTGAAGTTTTGATTAGATTTTGATGAAGTGAAAGGTATTCTTAAAATAAATAAGTTGCTAATCTGAAAATATATCGATCAGTGGTGCTTGATGGTATAGACTGTCGCCCCGCGAGAGTCACACACTGTGTGTGTGTTCATTCATTCTGCCGGCTGCGCGTTGGGAGCGATATTACACTAAAAATTGAACTAAAACGTAAAAATAACAATTATAAAGTATTATTATGTCGATGTATATATCTAGTCTCACCCCGATTTCTCCGAAACAAAAGGCTTTAAAAAAAAGGGGGGAAAAAAAAGATGCCGTAAACAAGATGCGATCTCCGCTCTCCTGCGTGGCGCTTAAGTGTCATAACCGCTCAACCAAACTGACAGTTGTGAAAAAGTCAAAGTCAACTTTATTGTCAGATCTGCAATATGTACAGTACAGGACATACACAGGACCGAAATTGCGTTTCTCTCAGTCCCTCGGTGCAACAGTAAACATCTAAACATTGAAACACTGAAACATATAATAATAGACATAAGCATAAAATAGTAAAACTAACACTGTCCTGAGTTTTTTGCATAGTGGTATAAGAGTATGAAAATTTACACCAACTCTAAAACTAAAACATTAAACATTTAATGAACATAATATTGTCCTGAGTTTTTGCATACTAGTATAAAAAAAGAGTATAAAAAGTATAACTAAAATAAACTAAAGGTTTCTAGCATTGACATTTGCAAAGTGGCAAAGCAGCGTATGAGTTAATGTACACAGTATATGTATGAGGTAGTAGTTGATGTTGTTATAGAGGCAAAAAGTGGCATATGCAGTAAGGCACATTGGGCATCCCTAAATAAGACCGTTCAGAGCACACTGTATATGTACCAGCAGTGGTGTAGATATTAGAGTAGTGTAAATAAATGTAAACAGTAGTAATTACATGTAAGCAGTAGTAATAAAAGTAAACAGTAGTAGTAAAAAGTAGTCCTTCATCATATAAGAAACAAGTCCAAACCGCGAGAGTGTGTGTGCACAGTTTCAACGAGATAGAGTTCATTCAAACAAGGTAATAAAACATTCTGGTTTTACTCGAGATGTGCTGCATGGCTGGAGCAGGGCAAACCCCTAGCCCCCCGGGGGCTAAATAAATGAATAAATGACCGCCAGGTCAGCTCCTAAACCGCTAGGCAACCGTGACATCTTTTATACTCAAGTGGGTGGAGCATCACCAGGGGTTGCTAGGTGAGGGGCTGGACTCAGGTTTGAGGTGATTGGCTACGGTTTGTGACATCACAAACCGCAGGAAGTGTGAAACGGAGCGTTTTTAATCACAGACAAATAAATCTACTTAGAGTAAATAAACCACTGGGTGCATTTTTTTGGCACAAGGACTGTTTTTTTATGAAGTAAATACCCAAAGTTTAGTAAAAAAACATTAAAAAGTGAATTTTGCATGTGTGGTCCCCTTTAATAAATTCACAAAATGGTCAAATCTGCTCGATTTAAATTGTTTCGCTTTGACGTCTTCCAAACGGTAAATTATAAATAAATCAAATTTGAGCTCAAACATCTCCTACAGCTAATGGGTTGTAAATGTCCATCCAGTGATTACTTTCTGTAAGTTTCATCAAAATCTGTCGTGTGGTTCTTGAGATATTTTGCTAACAAGCACTAGTTCAGAGCTCCAGAGTTCAAGAGGCCGTGCTGCGACACTGAGTCCGAGCAGAGGAGGCTTCTGTCGGACACATGAGCTGGAAATGGTCGGTGGACTCTCTGCAAGTGTACCCTAGCGGACAAAAGTGGTACTGCACTTTTTTTTTCCATCAGAATGAATGGAAACGGTCATATCTCAGCCAAAAATTGGTCTAAAAATATGTGGAAAAAAATCATAAATTTGTCGCTTTGCCCCATAAGTGGCAGGACATGAAAATTATTTTTTTTAACTGCGATTTATAGGCTGGAAAATACGGTACTATTACTAATTAATTTCAACAAATATGGTGAAGACTCGTAGACCTGCATAAATTTAATTTCAAGAAAACAAATTTCCTCCGTTGTCAACGGACACGTTTGTTTTATTCATAAATTCTTCAGTTCTTGACTTAATTTCTTTAAACGATGAGTTTTTTTGTATTTGTGGACCTGCAGCGATCTGATTGGTTCCTACCTGCAGCGATCTGATTGGTTCCTACCTGCAGCGATCTGATTGGTTCCTACCTGCAGCGATCTGATTGGTTCCTACCTGCAGCGATCTGATTGGTTCCTACCTGCAGCAATCTGATTGGTTCCTGTTTTCAGGTACAGGCCGAGGCCTCACAGAGAATCCAGAAGGAGGTCCAGGTCTCGCTCCAGATCCGCGACCCCACAGGAGAAACTGGACCCGTCCGTGGCCCGCTACACCGAGGAAGAACCGCGGCGGGCCCCGACCCACTCCAAGTCCCGGTCCGTGTCCAGGTCCCGCTCTCGTTCTCGCTCCTGGGCCGGGCGGAAGTCCCGAGGCCGTTAAGAAGACCCGACCCCTGACCCGGACGTGGCTCCGTGTGCAGAACACGGCTGCTCCGTCTGATTTTTATAAAGTTTCCCTCCAGTCAGAATCTGAAGCCGCTCGGAACGCGCTCAGATGTTTTTAGTTCTCGATCCAGTATTTGAACAGCTGCCCAGATGTTGGTCTCCAGGAGTCCTTTAGGTTCTGATTCCTCCCCAAGTCCGCTTCAGATGAACTCTTGTGCAGTTCATCAGTTGAGTGTTAATGTGTTTCTGACAGTTTTTATTTGTGAGATGACTCCAGGCGGATCGGGTCGGTTCTGTTCCTGCATGTTTTCTGTTTTCTTTAATAAATCTGAAACTGAACGACGTGTGGCTTCACTTTGTTACACACTGCTCCTGTTTGGTGTTTTCAGTCCGGGCCGGGTCGGCACTCGTGGGCCCGGTCGGGCAGCTCCATTGATTTCCTGTTAATGGATCTGCAGTGAAGCAGCCGGGCGTGAAATGGGACGTGTCCCATTGATTGAGTCCAGAGACCGGTTCAGAACTTGTTTTAGTTCAAACTAACCTGAAGGTTCTGATCCATTAACAGACCGGTTCTGTTGTCTTTGCAACCAGTTTCCCTAAGGGGACAAGTAAAGCTAGCTGTCTTTCAGCGAGCAGATTATAATCCACACAGGATGTCAAATGGACCGGTTCTCAGAATGGACCGGTTCAAGCCACCAGAACGGTTCAGGTCCTCAAAAATAGACTGGACCAGTTCAGATCCTCCGATAAGACCAGACCAGGTCCTCAGAATTTGACTGAACTGGTTCAGGTCTTCAAAAATGGACCAGACCGGTTCAGGTCCTCGGAATGGACCAGACTGGTTCAGGTCTTCAAAAATGGACCTGAACGGTTCAGGTCCTCGGAATGGACCAGACCGGTTCAGGTCTTCAAAAATGGACCTGAACGGTTCAGGTCCTCGGAATGGACCAGACCGGTTCAGGTCCTCGGAATGGACCAGACCGGTTCAGGTCCTCGGAATGGACTGAACTGGTTCAGGTCCTCAAATATGGACCAGACCGGTTCAGGTCCTCAGAATGGACTGAACTGGTTCAGGTCCTCGGAATGGACCAGACCGGTTCAGGTCCTCGGAATGGACTGAACCGGTTCAGGTCCTCGGAATGGACCAGACCGGTTCAGGTCCTCGGAATGGACTGAACTGGTTCAGGTCCTCGGAATGGACTGAACTGGTTCAGGTCCTCGGAATGGACCAGACCGGTTCAGGTCCTCAAATATGGACCAGACCGGTTCAGGTCCTCGGAATGGACTGAACTGGTTCAGGTCCTCGGAATGGACTGAACCGGTTCAGGTCCTCAAATATGGACCAGACCGGTTCAGGTCCTCAGAATGGACTGAACTGGTTCAGGTCCTCGGAATGGACCAGACCGGTTCAGGTCCTCGGAATGGACTGAACCGGTTCAGGTCCTCGGAATGGACCAGACCGGTTCAGGTCCTCGGAATGGACTGAACTGGTTCAGGTCCTCGGAATGGACCAGACCGGTTCAGGTCCTCGGAATGGACCAGACCGGTTCAGGTCCTCAAATATGGACCAGACCGGTTCAGGTCCTCGGAATGGACTGAACTGGTTCAGGTCCTCGGAATGGACTGAACCGGTTCAGGTCCTCAAATATGGACCAGACCGGTTCAGGTCCTTGGAATGGACTGAACTGGTTCAGGTCCTCGGAATGGACCAGACCGGTTCAGGTCCTCGGAATGGACCAGACCGGTTCAGGTCCTCGGAATGGACTGAACTGGTTCAGGTCTTCAAAAATGGACCAGACCGGTTCAGGTCCTCGGAATGGACCAGACCGGTTCAGGTCCTCGGAATGGACTGAACCGGTTCAGGTCCTCGGAATGGACTGAACCGGTTCAGGTCCTCGGAATGGACTGAACCGGTTCAGGTCCTCGGAATGGACCGAACTGGTTCAGGTCCTCGGAATGGACCGAACTGGTTCAGGTCCTCGGAATGGACTGAACTGGTTCAGGTCTTCAAAAATGGACCAGACCGGTTCAGGTCCTCGGAATGGACCAGACCGGTTCAGGTCCTCGGAATGGACCGAACCGGTTCAGGTCCTCGGAATGGACTGAACCGGTTCAGGTCCTCGGAATGGACTGAACCGGTTCAGGTCCTCGGAATGGACTGAACCGGTTCAGGTCCTCGGAATGGACTGAACCGGTTCAGGTCCTCGGAATGGACTGAACCGGTTCAGGTCCTCGGAATGGACTGAACTGGTTCAGGTCCTCGGAATGGACTGAACTGGTTCAGGTCCTCGGAATGGACTGAACTGGTTCAGGTCCTCGGAATGGACCGAACTGGTTCAGGTCCTCGGAATGGACCGAACTGGTTCAGGTCCTCGGAATGGACTGAACTGGTTCAGGTCCTCGGAATGGACTGAACTGGTTCAGGTCCTCGGAATGGACTGAACTGGTTCAGGTCCTCGGAATGGACCGAACTGGTTCAGGTCCTCGGAATGGACTGAACTGGTTCAGGTCCTCGGAACAGATCAGTTCAGGTCTTCTGGGTTCAACAGAACAGTTCTGTCAGCTGGGAGGGAAATGGACTCGGAGCAGCATCGATCGTCTCTCCTGCCAATCAGTAACTGACCGGGCTGACCAGGTTCTGATCGGGTCAGAACCAGCGAGTGTGAAGATGATGAAGACGTGTTTGAGGCTCGTCAGTTTAATTTTCTTCATACCTGACGTGGAAGGTGAGTTGGACCGTTTTATTTTCAGTTTGTTGCTTCAAGTCACAGTTACCTCTGAACAGAAACATTTATATAAAATAATTAACTTTTATCTGAGGAGCAGAAGAAACTGAAGTTCCACAAGAGAGGAGCCTGATAACTGAAAGACCAATGCAGACATGCTCCTGTTTTTACTTTTCTACATTTGCCTTATAATCTGTTTTGCTACTTTTCAACATATTTTTTAACTTGTTTAAAAGAAAATCTGTATTTCTCTTATGATTCACTGTTGTCATCATTCTTTGTTGAAACCAGGTCTCTTGTAAACAAGTCCTCGAGGCTCAATGGGACTAACCTGTAGAAATAAAGGTTGAATGAAAGATCTTCCTCATGTTCTGCCTTTGAATCACTGAAGTGCTCTGTTAGGAAAATTTGGAACAATAAGATCTTTAATATAAGATGGATCTAGGTTGTTGAGAGCTTTGTAGGTTAGAAGTAAGATTTTGAGTGCTGCCGCTTTGGTGTGGTGGATAAGCGCGCGGCACACTTCGCCTCTCTGCAGGCGTCGCGGGTTCACGTCCCAGACCCGACGAGCTGTTTCTGCAGTGTCTCCCCTTCTCTCTGCCCGTTTCGCCCTCTCCCTCTACAATAAAGGCCACTAGAGCCCAAAAATGTAAAAAAAAAAAAGTAAGATTTTGAATTCAGTTCTGGACTTGATGGAACAACAGAGATTCATTCATTCAACCTTTATTTATACAGGCTATCCTCGTTGAGCCACAGGGACTCATTTACAAGAGGGACCTGTCTCACTCACACCCAGGGTCAATTTAGAGTTACCAATCAGTCTAACATAGATACATAATGATAGATAGATAGATACATAAAGATACATGCACCTGAACATAGATAAACTAAAACTGCAGACTTTAACTCCATACATAAATAATCCAGATTGTTTTATGAATATTTAACAAAATAAGTTTGGCCATCATACTTTGAGTCATTAAATCAAATGATCACTGATGATGGGTTTATAAAAAGAATGAAACTTTCTGCTTTTATATGAACATACCTAAATAATCCTGAAGATATTAAATGAAACATTTCTGTAGATCATTTAAATACTGTACTGTCAGATTAAATTTGTTTAAAAA
>JBBPBX010048375.1:0-22729 GCA_038048925.1 Garcialebias charrua | reverse complement strand
ATCATTCATGTCAGTCTTAAAACGTCTTCAGCTCCTTTGGCCTGAATAGTGTTGTGTTTAATGAGGGACATATTAATTTAACAATTGTCACCACGATACAACCCTGTTTAAAAAGCGTTTCATTATTTTTATTGTTGACGAGTACATTTGGCTACAATGCACCTTAATTATAAACACGTAGTTTTATATATTTGCTGTACCATTTGTTAAGGCTAGCAGTAATGTTTTTTATTAGCTCTTTATGTACGGCATGAACCTGACTAACACAAAAAAAATGTCTTGTAGTGTGAGCATTTTGTTTCATAAAGACTAATGTTGCTTAAATCTAACTACCGGTAGATGAAAAACATACTTTAAAGCATCAAATGCTTAGTAAACTGTTTTCTACACTTCCCATTTAAAACGAGTAAAGTTAAACAGTTCAGACTACTGAATTCACCTCACCCACCAATATCTTGAGATATAGACAGCAACATTGAAGAAAGCATGAAAGAATGGCAGCATTTTACCATTTTAAACACTAACGGTCCAAAAACTCAACACAAATACACATTTGATTCATTCGGGCTATTTCAAGTACGCACAAACGAATGTACAGCAGCAAAAAGAAGAACACTGTAAGGATTGTGTTACTAAGAAGTACTTTAGCTCCACATCCTGAGAAAAAAACACTATTCCCATTGCCTCTGTTCAAACTGTTTGGTGTTCAAGGAGAAATTAAACGGTTAACTACGAGGATCCCTCAGGAACATCCTGTTCGCTTCTCCTCCTCTGACACTCGTCTACTGATCAATTATTAATCCCACACCACCAAACCACGTGGAGCGTTTACAGGATTTACAAGCTCTCCGATACACGTTCAAAAAAAGACTGTCATGACAGTTTGGTGTCGGACATGCAACAAAATGACAGTCCTTTTAAAACATCTATAAACAACATGATCCTGCTTCTGCTGAAAGCTTGCAACACGTATAATTTGCAAATATAAGTGTGAGTTTACTGATTTACATAAAGTTGTGTTGTTGAATCCTGAGAACAGTGTTCGTAATAAAACCTATGTACAAGAGTACCGGTAAGCATATAGACCAGGGGTGTCCAAACTTTTTCATATCTGTGTCAAAACTTTCAAGACTAAAGGGCTCATGGGTCGCAAACAATGTGAATTTAACCCTCAATGTGAGCAATATTTCAGAGAAAATTCCTAAATGTACTAATTTTGGTGGAGAAAGAGTTTTAAATTGTTGTAGATCCAAAACATTAAAAACATCATAAACACTAAGCTTATGTTTTTATTAAAAATGATTTAATTTACTTGATTTGTTGGGTCTGTTTGTTGTTTTCTTGTGTTTGGAAAGTTTATTTTCGTTTGTTCTCAGCAACAAAAGCGCAGTTTGAGTAAGTGTCCTTTTAAAAAGGGAGTTGATCAGCCTTTTGGACCATAGACAGCCTAAAGGCTGAATAAAGTTCTGAAAAAATCATCCAGCTGTCAGTCACCACAACAGATTAACAGTTTGATAGAGTTGATCAACTCCTATGTAGATGACACCACTTTATATTAATTAAAAAATGTCCTATTTCCCTCTATTCTGTAAAGGTTTGTGGTGCTTTGTACTAGGAGGTGAAAATTAAGATTCATTATAGCTGAAGGTTTGTATTTTGCTTAATATTACCGGTACTCATTTTGAGAAGATTTGTTTAATTTTTTTTGCTGTTAAACTTACTAAGTCTGCATTAACCTCTTAAGCCTGCTGGCTAAAATGACATTCTTAAACTGCAGTTATGGGCTGCACAAAATCACTCCAAGGGCCGTAAATGGCCCGTGGGCTGCACTTTGGACACCGCTCATATAGACTATACAGGCATTATCCTGAGCCTGGTTCTGCTGCAGGCTTCTTCCTGTATTTTTTTTTCCCACTGTCACCTGTGTTTGCTCAGGATGGGACATTTTGACATAGTGGAGATTCGCTTCAATTCAATTTAGTTTTCATTGTGGTATATCCAACTCAAAACGGCGAACCAGGCAGCTACGCTAAAGCCGACATGTGTAACCTTGTATTTACACTTAAATGCCGACGGAGTCCAAAACCTGGAGGTAATCCAACTCACCACACAGTTGACCTCCATGCCGGCCTCCAGCAGGGTCTGGATGGTGCTGTGGTGCCCGTTGCGTGCAGCCAGGTGAAGCGGAGTGTGGAGGCGAGTTTGGCTAGTCATGAGATTAGGGTGCGCACTCACCAGCATGCATACCACCTGGACACAAAAACAACCAGTGAAGGAAACACAGCCATCACTCTTCAGGCTCTGGATGTAAAAAGTCTTCAGAATAAATGTTTTATACATTTTGGCACAACTGACACGGGACATCTTTTTGAATTGTGACTAGAACTGCACAGCTTAATGGGACCACTAATTAAATAGTTATTCACCCTATAACAACTGTTTCCTAATTGTATGCAACAAATCAGTCCGTTTATTTGTGAGTCCTTCTATTAAACGTTCAGTGAGTCAACTTCAACAGGAGATTGTTTCACCTTTGTTTGTTTATGTTGCCTTAAATAATGTTTTTCACTCTTTACTTGTTCTATACATCTTAATGCAGCAGTAGCTTCCACCACAGGGATTTCCATTCATTAGAATGCAGAAGGAGAATTACAGCACTGCCTTTATAAATTATTCATTCACACTCAACCTGAATGGTTCGACTGCAATTACAGCTACCTTGGCAGAGAAAATACCTGATTGTACTTGAACACCAGGAGACATTTGTAGCAGATCTGTGTGAACGTGCTTTGTCTTGTGTCCCAAACAGCCAAACATTTTGTTGGTCCTATTTGTTTCACCATTTATCAACTTGCAATGACAACAATGGGCAGAACCAGTTTTTAGTAACAGCCAACTCCAAGTGAATTCACTTTTTTTTTTTTTTATCACAGAAAAAACATGTAAATGCATGCACACATTCAAACTTTTACTCCCAGATCCAGTTCTGCCAATCCAAGAAAACTTTTTGCGGCTTGTTTTATTAACTCCAACTTCAAGACGCATTGAGTTATTTCAGCTTTATTTAATTTGATCATATCCATCCATTCCTGCAACGTGCTTGTAGTAATATAGGAGGGGGTCAGTTTACTGACTTACCTATATTTTATATGTATAAATTGGCAGGGTTTAGACTGACACAAAAATACATCATTAATTAAACGAGTTCTCTCTTTTTCAGCTTAATATCAATAATTCTATACTTTGACCAGATGTAATTCACAGGAAACGTTAAACTTATGTTGGAACAGCAGGACTGGTCCATTTATTTAACATAATCAATAAATTACATCAACATTTGTACATGATTGGATCGATCATTTTTCCTATAATTAACTTCAGCATAGATGAAACATAGGAACAACAGAACAAGTAAAGGATGATATTTTACTCATTTCAATTCTGTAGGTACATTAACTTAGTTTCTGGCTTAGGAAGATAAAGGTTTAGGAGGAGAAAAATGGAGGAAGAAAAGTTAAGAGTCAGGGATTTATCTTGATGTGTTTAACCAGAAGCATGGCAGCTCTCCGGCTGAACTCGGCTACACGTTGGTACCCTTGGCAAAGCATTTGACGACTTGTTACCTCGTGAAGATGGTCAGTCTCCCTCGGTCCAGTTTGGTCAGTTCGTTTACCATTCTCAGCGTCTCCAGACGTGCGCCTTGACTCGAACCGAAAGTAACGGCAGCTCCTGGTGTTGTTTTCAAGATAAGACGTTCCTTAAAGGAATGTCAATAAAAGAGCTTTTTCAGCTGTTGAAGATGACTTATAACTTGGCATGTTATAAGCCTTTAACTGAATGACGTGGTCATTAGCGTGTTGACCAGACGATCATCAGTTCTTTGGGGAACCTCATCATGGGTTGAGGACCTCAGCAAACTCCGTCAGTTCCAGCAACAGCTTAGAACTTTAAGGAAGGATCTGTGATCAGTGACTTGTTGTTTCCCCATTGGTCCAAACGAACCAGTGGGATGAAGGTCACTCGGATATCAGTTTTTAGAACAGAGAAGAAGTTGTTTAGAATGAAGAGAGAGAAACAGATTGACTGGAGCCAGCTTCATAAAACAACTGATTGAAACTGCATTCTAACTTCTAACAAAACTGATCGAGTTCAGTCTGACATATTAATTCACTTTCACCGTTTGATTCATCATATGAAGAAGTGATCATTATTTTGAAATACCATTGGATTTCCAACTTGAATTAAACAGTTTGAATTAAACAGTCTTTGACTTAACAAACATTGAATTCAATAATGCTTATACAAGTAACACAAGGTTATTCATTAACACAAAAATAGAGGAATAAGAGAGTCTCTTATGACTTATTGTGTTTTGATTCAAAATAATGTAATAAAATAGTGTCAATGTCCTTTTTCTGAGAGTATCAGTGAAAAGGTGTCACTGGGACAGTTCAAGTATCAGAACGGGCATGGTCATGCCCACTACATGCTTTAAATAGAGTTGAGACAGTTAAGCTTTTAGCTTGTTTTGTAATGCTGAGATTTATTTTAATTTCTTATGGAAAAAGAAAAGAAACCCTGCATTTAAATTATGTTCTTACAAATTTGAGACCTGTGCTGGTCACAGTGGGGACTTTTCTTCTTCTAATATTAAGGTATTTTTAAATTCTCCATTTAGTCTTCAAAACAATATGTAGTTTGTTGAAATGAGGTGTTTTATCATCTGGCTAGTGAAAAGCTAGTTTTGTTTCTGGGAGTGGCCAGTTGAAAACTTGTTTTTTATTCGTCTGAACGGATGTCATCTGAAATCCCAGCTTTATATTTAAAACAGGGGTCCCCAATCTTAACGATGACAAACACTTTTGGGATTTCCCAGCTTTATGGCAGCGGGCAGAGAAATATAATCAATGTAAAAAAAAAATGCAATAAAAATGATTTTTTTTTTCTTTTTCTGAAGACACACCTGTTAGAAAACTTTGTTTTAAATATAGATTAGAAACATGCTTTGCTTTTTAGTAAAAAGGATTTTTAGATGGTGTCATCATAGTTTTTCATCACAGTTAAAGCAAAAAACTGTATTTTCACCTTTTTTTTTTGCACTGCAGCCTGAGCCCATATCTGTTGATTAACTATAGATATTCCACCTGTACCTGCTCCTCAAAATACCTTTAGCCAATCCTCAAAAATGGCATACATTTTAATTTTGGAACGACTTGCAGCTTTGAAATATGAATGAAAACAGGACAAAAAGGAAACTGGTATGAATTTACTACCATACTTTCCACCGTACACATCGCATCCATCCAAATATGTCTAATAAAGTGAAAAAAATAAAATAAAATAAAAATAAGTTGCTTCACTGCATAAGTTGCATCTATTATGCATCGCTGCTGACAACCCGGAAACGTGGACCGGTGTTGTGCCAAAAATCGATTGGCTGCCAAATGGTGGCCGCAGGAGCATGCACAGGAGGACTTTAACAAGAATTTAATATTAACACTTAAAAACAATTATTTGTTTGCTCAACATTATAGTAAAGGTGTCTCAGTTGAACTTTTCCTTAATAAATGAACTTTGACGGTAAAATCAGCTGCATTTCACCTGGGCGGCGCAGCGATATGAAGCTGATTTGACGTTTGCTCGCGGAGCTCTGGAGCGAGATGAAGGTGGCTGCTATGGCAAGCTAAGTGTCAAAAATGTATATTACTCACTTCAGTGTATAAGGCGCAGGACTTGCAAATTTATGCAAAAAGTTGCATTCATATGGCAAAAAATACATAAAAGTTGGCAAAAATGTATATTAATAAACAGTGTTTCCCTAAATTATTAACTTAATCTAAACGGATGTATTTTTAACTTTTTAGGGACAAAATCAGAAACATACCTGCAAATGAAAGAATTTCCTACATATTTTGTTTATTGTATTTTAAATGATTGTACAATTAGTTCAAACATTTAACAGCAATATTTTTAAAAAATGACCATCTTTTATGGGCTTTCTGGTTTTATAAAACAAAAGTCACCTTTTGGAACTGCAATTAATTTTTTTATGCATATAAAATATTAGAATTGTGTCACAACTACAGTATACCAAAAATCATACATATGCATCAGTATCCCATTTATTACTGTCTTTTGTCATTTTGGAGTGTCACCTCTTATTGACATAAATTTACCCTCAAAATGTAACAAAATGGTATGCAAGACATTTTTTAAACACCTTATGGTTTTAAACAGTGAAATCCAAGAAGATGCAGCAGTCTGGAATAAATTTAAATATGTTAATGGCAAGAATTTCTAACCATGAATGCCACGTTTCCAATTACCATATTTGCCGGTGTATAGGTCGCACCATTTTATGTTTTTTTTTTCAAGGCCTGCGACCTATACTCAGGTGCGACCTATATATGGCTTGATATCACTTTCGGTGAAACAAATTTTTAAATCCAGCTCATTTCACAATTACGTTCATTTATTAAAGGAGACCACATATAGGTATTTAAAATTTTTATGTTATGTCTGTGTGCTATCTTGACAATATTAATTCATTTTAATACACAAAATAATTCTTAGATAATTAATTATACCCTTTTTAATTCTGCCATTTTTAACTTTCGTTTTGAACGACCGGTTTCTTGAAGTCCACGCCCTTCAACGATCTGTTTACGCCCTCTGTAACAGCCAGTATCTGTAATGTGTTGTTGTTTTAAAATTAGCTCTTTTTTTATTACTCATTTGACTTACTGTTAGTGCTAGCTTAAGATAACTTACCGAAACCCGTCTGAGCGCGCCGCAATTTGCTGCTCCTTTTAGCATTAGACCACCCGAATCCGATGCTAATGTTAGCTTGTTCCTCTTCCGGTGTTCGCCAGCTCCGCTCGTTGCACGCGGAGATTTTGGGAGTTATCGCTGTTCCAGTCAAGACAACACAAAGTTCACCAAGTGTCTCCCGTAAATTAATCCGTAAGGAGAAGGTCCTCGCTGCTGCGAGGCTGCTGCGAGGCAGCAGCGAGGCTGTACAGTTGAAGCTCCGCTCCATCGCGCCAGAAGAGGGTCCCGTTGCCGCTGGTCCCTACGCCGGGGGTCCGCTCGTTTAATTTTTGCCGGCTGCGCGTTGGGAGCGATCGCAAATACACTAAAAATTGAACTAAAACATAAAAATAACAATTATACTTTATTTATAAAGCCATTTAAAAAAACCACAGCTGCAACAAAGTGCTGTACACATGAAATTAAGAACATATAAACAAAAGATGAGATGAAATCATGAAAAACAACAGTCATGTGTTTAATACAGAAGTGGGTTGAGCCTAACCAGGGGTTGCTAGGTGAGGGGCTGGACTCAGGTTTGAGGTGATTGGCTGCGGGTTGTGACGTCAATAACTGCAGGAAGTGTGAATCCAGGTGTATTTATCAAAAATAAATAAATCTACTTAGAGTAAATAAACCACTGGGTGCATTTTTTTGGCACAAGGACTGTTTTTTTATGAAGTAAATACCCAAAGTTGAGTAAAAAAAACATTAAAAAGTGAATTTTGCATCTGTGGTCCCCTTTAAGGAAAAGTTCAGCTCAGACATATATTTGCTATAATTTTTATCAAACAAATAATTGTTTTTAAGTGTTAATCTTCTTAAAAGCCTTGCTGTGCGCTCCTGTGGCAGACATTTGCAGCAGAGCTAAACGTAGGTGCGACCTATACACCAGTGCGACCTATCTAGGGATTTTTCCAATCTATTGGTGATAATTGGACAATGCGACCTATACACAGGTGCGAGCTATACACCAGAAAATACTGTATAATAATAATAATTTATGGAATAACATCTATTTGTTGGCAGAAAGACACGTTTGTTTTCTGCTCCTTTCTATTTTTAATAGAACATATTGGGCCTCATGCACGAACCGTTCTTACGCACAGATTTGTCCTTAAACTGTGCGTACGAGTGATTTAGGATCATTTGTGGCATCCAACAATGTTTTCGTATCCTAAGATTATTTTCAGATACGAACAAAATGTACGTGTGGTCCGGACCTGTCGTATATTTTACGAGCAGTCGGTCCGCTGTTATCCAGATGGATTTCCATCACTAATAACTTATATTTCGTTATTTAGAAAATATTCTGAGTTTAAAAAGAATTAAATGCAACGACACAAATTTGTTAAATTAAAAGAAAGCGGCTTCAACCCCGCCCCCGCGCCCTACTCGACCACCGTGCGCCCCCGCGCGTGGTGTGGCATACGCCCCCCCACGCCGCGCCACTGTCGGCACGGGGTCCCCCCACCCCGCGCCAGTGTCGGCACGGTCCCCCACGCCGCGCCACTGTCGACCAGACACACACACACACACACACACAGCACCGCAGAGAGAGGGGAGAAAAAAGCGAAACCAGCTTATTCATTCGTTTCATGTCATTTTTTATTTAAGCTGCCTGTTGACTGCGGGCGCACTGTCATCTGTGTTCTGAGTGTGGATCATCGCGCGTCTTGCAGTCAGTCTGCTCATCCTATCTCGCAGACTGACCACCTCCTGTCCGTGCTGCGGCGAGACGTTTGTTTGAAGCCATTTTCAGATCAAACCATTTATTCTTGATTTCTGATACTGTACGACCCACGGGAGACACAGCATGCACTACAATATTAATATGAAGTTAACTGTAGTTTCGAGACATTTTAAAATGCTTCTGTTCAAAAACACATCCGACACTTGCGGGGGGGGGGGGCAGCGGTGCGCTCTTCTGAATGAGTGAAACTAAATGTAACACAGTACACTAAAATTAGAGATATTTGACCATCCGACACCTGCGGGGGGGTGGGGGGGGGGGGTAGCCACAGCGCCACTGAGAGCAGAACTCCGAACGCGTGAAGTTCTCCTTTTACTTCTTGAGTTTGAATGAATGGACACTTCCTGCTGTCAGAAGGCAGGAAGCGTGGCCTTATATGGTGTTATGAGGGGTGGAAATTATGTAAATTACCTTCACGCGAGCACGCGCAGGTGAGTAGAACAGGTGGAATTCATCACCTTTAAGCAGCCCGTTTACACGCTTTTCCTGTGGATAGAAGACTTTGTTGGTTCTGACGTGGCATGTTCGTACGAACGCTTCGTACGAACAAAAGTAGGAGAAATTTAGGATAAGAATAAGAACATTTTCGTGTATGAGGGCCATATATATTGTATTTTATTCTGACTAACCTGAAGGCGTCCATAAAGTGCTGCCAGGTCGAGGGGGGTCTCTTGCCGGTTGTTTCTCATAGTGGGGTCTGTGAGCTCCTGAAGAAGCACTGAAACCACCTCAGAGTGTCCGTACTGTGCTGCACAATGGAGTGGTGTTTCCCTCTCATGGTTCTGTGGAACAACAGAAAAACACTGGATTTAGAAAGAGTGAAGGAAAAACAGGAGGAGGAGGAGGGCATATGAGACATGATGAGAACAATAATGTGTAGGCAGGGAGCGATAAAGGGCTGTGAGCCATTCATAAAAATAAAAATAAAACACAGATGTAGAGGTGAATCAAAGAAGGTCAAAAGTACAGGAGGCAGGCAATTGGAGGATCAATCGAGTGGGATGCAAAGGGTAAAAAAAAAAAAGATGGTGGTGATGTTTTTTTCTTTTACCCTTTATTTATCCAGGTAGTCTCATTGAGCCACGAGAACTCATTTTCAAGAGAGACCTGTTTGAGAAGGATTTCAAACAGGAAGACGTGATAACGCCACTCAACACAGACAAATCTTTAGAAAGGACAAAATAAGGTTAAATGATTAAGATATAGGTGAATAGAGACACAGAGGAAAAAGATGGAGAACTACACTTACATCTTTACTACACAATAAAACATTTCTGGAGCAGTTTCAGACTCAGCTGCAATACATTTGGTTGTTTTATTTAGGAGTTCCCAGAGAAAATTTTAGATTTATCTTTTATTCAAAGCCATTCAGCCAAAGCTAGAATGTTTTCTACAGTACCTGCTGGGGCTTTTGGTCTAACATGCCTATTGATTTTGTATGTCAATCATTCAACAAGTCGGTTATACCTGGAGGCAACTTGTATTTAAAGAGGTTTATGATGTGTTTTATTTATTTAAACAAAACCATTTAATTTGTCACTTATTGTTACACTTTTCAGTAAAATATTTGATGCACTTTACACATTATTAAACCTACAAATGAACCATAAGAACAATTTGTAAATGCCATTCTGCCATTCAGCAGAGGGAGAAAATCAGGAAGGAGGAACGCGGCTGGTTTATTTGAAATGTAAAAAGAAAAGCACCTAAAACAATTATTTGTTTGCTCAAAATTAAAGCAAAGGCGTGTCTCAGTTGAACTTTTACATAAGAAATGCACTTTAATGGTCAAATTAGCTGCATTTTGCTGGGGCAAAGCTGGTTTGATGGTTGGTCCAAGCAGCGAGCAGAACCAAGGTGAGGAGTCTATGGCAAGCAGATTGAGTCACTAATAGCTGGTGAAGATTGCCAGTCATCCAGGACATGGTAAATTCAAAAAAGTTCAAGAAAAACAAAAACAAAGTATAAAGTAAAGTATATTAAATAAAGTACAGTTGTTTTTGTCTTGAACTTTTTTGAATTTGTCACTATAGCCACATTTTCCTATTACATGATACAACAACATGCCATACTGCTAACACTACTCTATTGCCATCAAGTGGCTGAAAGTGGTACTGCTTAAAAATAATTCAGTCAGAATGCATGAAAACGGTCATATCTCAGCCAAAAATCGGTTTATAAATATGGGAAATAATCCATAAATATATTGTTTCGGCCTATAAGTCGCGGGGCATGTAAATTATGCAAAAAAGTGTGACTTATGAGGCAGAAAATACGGTAATACTCGTATGGTGAAAAAGAAAAACAAAAGACAGACTAATTTATTTATTTTACAGAAAAGAGCGGTGAGAATTATTTCTAGAAAACCTTATTGTCATTCATCCAATATATTATTTAAACAACTTAAAGTACTGAAGTTTTATGATTTGGTGGACTATAATATTTTGTTAGTTATTCATATGAGCCCTATACATAGGGCTCATAAGAATATACTACCCTCAAATGTTCAAATGTATTTTGTTAAGAGAGAAAGATGCTACAGTCTAAAGGGAACTGAAATGTTTGCAAAGCCTAGATACAGGACTAGTTTGAAGGGACGGTTTATTTCAATACAGGGAGTGGAATTGTGGAATGTTTTGGGAAATTATGTTAAAGATGTAAACTCCGTGAGTACATTTAAAAAATAATCAAAACTAAATTGTTAACAAAATACTAAAACTTTTAGTTAGGTGTTTAATGCTCTAGATATTTGTTGATTGTGAAAAGTTACTCTTTTGCTCTTTTATTTATAGAAGATTATTTTTTAAATTGATTGTTTGAACTTGTTTTGTTTTTGAAAAAAGGGGCAGATAAAGATTTCTTCTTCTTTCTGCCACCTTTCATTTTATGTATTCTTTCACAAATTTACGATATGTTTTTTTTCTTTATTTTTTGGGTTTTAATGTAAAATGAATAAATTAAAATAAATTAAAATGAATTAAAAAATGTATCCAGTAAATTAAAGACACATTTAACTACTAAAATGCTAATAATAAATCCACCAAGGCATTTTAGGTTATAGGGAAGACCCAACAATGTTCAGTCAGGTCATATGGACGGTTTCTTTGTTTGCCGAGATGTTTCGTCCTTCATCCAAAGGACGTCCTCAATCTGAGAAGCCACCAAACAAAACCGATTCCCACAAACAGCATACTCCATAATGGAAAAAACAGTTTAATGTTGGTGATGAAAGCCTCCGGGGCCCGCCCTCTCCCTCGTCAACTCCTCTGATACAGTCATGTCAAAGTGGTTCAAAACACCAAAGTTCATGCTCACTAATCCAGGTAAAAACTGTCCTTTGGATGAAGAATGAAACGTATCAGAAAAAAAAAAAAAACGTCCAGATGACCTGGCTGAACATAGTTGGATTTTATACCTGGATTATTGAGCATGAACTTTGGTGTTATACGGAAGAGTTCATTAAATCATAATACAGTGGTGCTTGAAAGTTGGTAAAGTCTTTATATTTTTTTTAATATTTCTGAATAAATTTGACCTGAAACAAGATCAGATTTTCACACAAGTCCTAAAAGTAGAAAAAGAGAACCCAGTTAAACAAACGAGACAAAATTATTATCCCATGATAATTCACCAGTCAAGCATCAAACTTCAATCTAGTCTGATTATCCAAACTAGAGCCTGCCTTTCAGAGCATGAAAAACTCTCCACCTCTTTGCCTTTCTTTGCGTTCCTGCTGTTCCTTTTTCCTGAGGAAGCTCTGACGTCCATGATAAAATTAAAAAACACCATGACCGAACTCCATGGCTCAGATTTCATGCTTTATCTTGGTCCCCACAGTTCTGCAGCCTCCTTTGATTCTCTCTCCCAGTCCTCTTCCCACTTTCATGTATCCCTCTGAGCAGTGAAGGATGAATAGAATGGAGTGTGTGTGTGGATAATAATAAAAATAAGCTCATATATGAAGATGCATACAGGTGATTACAGCAAAAACATCAATATGTGGTTTAGAGATTGTCCTGCCCCTCAGTATATAAGACTGCACCTGCTCCACCTTGCAAACACTCAAAACAATATCCACATTCTCAGAGAAACTAATTAATTTACCACAGCTTACTGGTTTAATTATTGCTTGTAATGCAATATTGTCTTTGTTCTGTTGTAAATATTTTAAAACTGCATGCCATTTAAAGCCAGATCTTGTCTAATCAAGTGTTTATACATATTTTTAATTTTTATTTTACTGTGCAGAAAAGTACCAAACCACCACAAATGCAGAACATTGATCTTTTAGTTGAAGCAGTGTCTTGGGAACAGGACATTCACACATTATACAGTTACGGCCAAAAGTTTGGAGAATGGCACTAGTTTTAGTTTGCAGTTTGCAGCCTGGGGTTATTTTTTTTTAACCTTTTGTCAGATATTTGGTTTAATGTAGTACAATTATAAGCATTCTATGCATTTTTATTTAAATTGACAAATACATGCAAAGACTATGTTTACAGTGTTGACCCTTCTTCTTTAAGACTTCTGCAATTTAATTCGACATTGCTGGATATCAGCTACTGGGCAAAATCTTGAGTGAATGTAAATCCATTCTTGTTGAATCAGTGCTTGGAGTTGATCAGAGCTTCTGGGGTTTTGTTTGTCCATTCATGAAAAAAAAACATTGTTCATCCACAAACTGCTCCTGGATCGTTGGGGAAAGTCTCTCTTGGAGGATGTTTTGACATCAGTCCTTATTCATGGCAGTGTTTTAGGCAAAATTTTGAGCGAACCCACTCCACTGGATGAAAATTAACCCCACACATGGTTTCAGGATGCTTCATAGTTGGCATAATCCAGGACTCATGGCACCGCTCACCATTTCTTCTCCAGACAATCATTTCTCCAGATGTTTCCAACATTCTGAAGGGAGCTTCGTCAGAGAAAATAACGTCACCCCAGTCCTCTGCAGTCCAATCCCTATACTTTCTGCAGAACATCTGTCAATGTTCTTGATGTTTTTCTTGGAGACTTCTTTGCTGCCCTTCTTGACACTAAGTCATCATGCAAAAGTCCTCGTCTCCCGTTCAGATGCTCTCACACCAGCCCTCTACCATTCCTGAGCAAGCTCTGCACTGTTGGTGACCCGATCTTGTAGCTGCATCCTTTTTAGGAGACGGACCCGACACTGATTTTATTGGGTGGCCTGGAGTCTTCCTCATTGTAACTGAACCACTCTTCTCAAGGTTCTTGATTCTATAAATGGTTGATTGGGGTTTGTTATGTTACAACCAGCAATGTTATTTCAATTCATCTGATCACTCTTCTTCACAATCTAGAGTTAAAACAAATTGCCTCCATTAAAACTGAAGCACTTTAACTTTATTACTATTATTATTTGTTATTACTCTTATTATTATGGTTTTTTAACTTTATCTTTCAAATGTGAATCTGTTTTTTCTAATGTAATTCCATTTTTTCTAATGTGATTCAGGCCACTTCCGCTTTGGCTGGATGTAATTCCGTTTTTTCTTAATGTGATTTTGTTTTTTCTAATGAATTCTGTTTTATGTGATTCCAGCCACTTCCACTTTGGCTTAATAAAATTATGTTTTTTTTAATATACTGTAATTCAGTTTTCTTTTTTTTTTCAAATTTAATTGTTAGTTTTTTTATGTTGTGATTTTGTTGTTTTTTATGTATTTTTCAAATGTGATTCGTTTTTGTTTTTTTCAAATGTTGTGACTTTGTTGTTTTTTCAAATGTGATTCCGTATTTTTTTATGTTGTTGTGATTTAGTTGTTTTTGTTGTGTTTTTTAAAAATGTAAATCCGTTTATTTATTTATTTTTCAAAATGCTGGGGTTTTTTTGTTTTGTTTTTCAAATGTAAATCTTTTTTTTTTCTAAATGTGATTTTGTTGTTTTGTATTGGTTTTTTCAAATGTGATTCAGTTGTTATTATTATTTTTTTTTTCAAATGTTGTGAATGTGTTGTTTTTGTTGTGTTTTTTTTCAAATGTGATTGCGTATTTTTTTGTTGTGATCTTGTTTTTGCTGTTTTTTCAAATGTGATTCCGTTTTTTTTTTTGTTTTTTTTTCAAATGTGATTTATTATTTTTTTCTCCAAATGTACTGGTAATTCCATTTTTATTTTATTTATTTTTTTGCAAATGGGATTTTGTTGTGTTTTTTTTTTTTTTTTCAAATGCAATCCCGTTTTTTCAAATGTTCAATTACACCTTAGGGCCACCATACCAGGTTGATCAGTGGCTGACATAAAACTCCAGAAACAATCAATCAATAAATAAATAAAAATACATTTTTGTTTCAAATGGCAAATAGTGACAGAGCTTATCTTAGACACAGCTTGAGGTAGGATCAAAAACAGAAGGGGTGGTGATGAACCAATAAAAAATAATTCTTGTGCATTTTCTGAGAAAGGTATTCATTCAACCTTTATTTAGGCAGGTTAATCCCATTGAGCCTCGAGGACTCATTTACAAGAGAGACCTGGATATATATTTCTATTACACACACTGATAGCTGTCCAATATCATGATGCTCAGCGCTTATACTGCTCAGTGAGAAGCAGATATCTGCTAACTCACGTCAACAGACAAAGCAGCACATCAGTGGCATGACTAAGATTTAAAGTATGAGCTTTCAGCTGCATAAAGTAGATCAGGCAAACTGTTGGTGGAAATTATTGAAAAGATTAAATTCTTATGATTTAGCCTGATATAACTAATTTAAAAACAACTTGTCTATTTTTCTGTAATGATCCGCTGATTTGCATGCAAATGTAGTTCATTCACATAGAGTTGCAGGAATAATAATAATAATAATATTAATAATAATAATAATAATAATAATAATAATAATAATAATAATAATACTAAACATGCCTGTGATTAACACTCCTACCACATTTCTTTCCCCTGGAACCTAAAACATGTACAGAGCATCTAAAGTACTCACAGCGCTTCACTCTATCAACATTTTGTTATGTTACAGTCTTTTTTCAAATTGTATTAAATTAATATTTTTCTTTAAAATTCTACGCACAATAACTCATTATGACAATGTGAAAAAAGATTTGAGAGTTTTGTAAAAGTATTAAAAATAGAAAACTAATAAATCCCATTTACATCAGTATTCACAGCCTTTGTTTAATACTTTGTTGATCCACCTTTGGCAGCAGTTATAATCTCAAATATTTTTGAATATGATGCTACAAGCTGAGCACACCTATCTTTATACAGTTTGTCCCATTCTTCTTTGCAGTACTTGAGCTCCATCAGGTTGGATGGACAAGTCTGTGTATTTTTAGATGTCTCCAGAGATGTTCAATTGGATTCAAGTCTGGACTCTGGCTTGGCAACTCAAAGTCTGAGGTCAAGAGCGCTCTGCAGCAGATTTTCATCCAGCATGTCTCTACATTGCTACATTCATCGTTCCATCTATCCTGACTAGTCTGTCAGTTCCTGCTGCTGAAAAACATCCCCATAATATTATGCTGCCAACACCATGCTTCACTGTAGAGATGGTACTGGCCTGGTGGTGAGCTGCTTTCCTTCAAATTCCCACCACAGAGTTCAATCTTTGTCTCATCAGACCAGAGAATTTTGTTTATCATGGTCTGAGTGTCCTTCAGGTGCCGTTTGTCAAACTTCAGACAGGCAGCCATATGCCTTTTATGAAGGAGCTTTCGTCTGGCCACTCTATCAAACAGGCCTGATTGATGGATTGGTGCAGCGATGGTCCTTCTGGAAGGCTCTCCTCTCTCCACAGAGGAACGCTGGAGCTCTGACAGAGTGACCATCAGGTTCTTGGTCACCTCCCTGACTATACCATACCATACCATTTTATTTATAAAGCACTTTAAACAGGAACAAGTCCACACCAAAGTGCTGGACAAACAAAACACGCAACAGGCAACACAGACAATGAAGTACAACACGAAAAACATAAAAAACATTGCAGATCATAAATCAAACGATCCAATACAAATCAGCTGGCATTGAAAGCAATGGAGTAGTAGTGAGTTTTTAACCGGGATTTGAAAACCGAGAGGGAGGGGGCCTGTTTGATGAGCAGCGGTAACTCGTTCCAGAGTCTTGGGCCTGCTACAGAGAACGCCCTGTCACCCCTGCGCTTAAGGCGAGTTTCTGGAACTATTAAGAGTACCTGATCCTCTGACCTCAAAGCACGTGGAGGGACATATGGGTGTATCAGATCCGAGAGATAGGCGGGGGCGAGACTGTTCAGCGATTTGTAGACATACATGAGAATTTTGAATTGGATTCGAAGATGAACCGGTAGCCAGTGAAGGGAGGCCAAGACTGGTGTAATGTGCTCTCTTTTGCGTGTGCTGGTTAAAAATCGGGCAGCTGCGTTCTGAACCAGTTGTAATCGTGCAATGGTGGCTTGACTGACGCCAAACAGAAGTGAATTGCAGTAATCAAGCCTAGATGTAATGAATGCGTGAATCACTGTCTCCAGGTTGTTTTTGGATAATATGGGCTTCAGCTTAGACAGACGCCTCAGCTGGAAAAAACAGGATTTGACGATCATGTTTACATGACTGTTGAGTTTCATGGCAGGATCCATTATCACTCCCAGATTTGTGACTTTTTGTTTTTCGGACAGGGGTAGACTAAAGCCCTTCTCTCCTGGCCAGCTCTAGGAAGATTCCACGTGGTTCCAAACTTCTTCCATTTACAAATGATGGAGGCTACTGAGCTCATTGGGACCTTCAAAGCAGCAGAAATGTTCTGCATCCTTCCCCAGAGTTGTGCCTCAACACAATCATATCTCAGAGATCCACAGAAAAGTCCTTCAACTTCCTGCTTGGCATTTGGGCTCTGCCTCTGACATGCACTGTTCACTGAGAGACCTTCTATAGACAGGTGTGTCCCTTTCAAATCAAGTCCAATTAACTTAATTAACTACAAGTGGCTCCATTTAAGTCGTAGAAACATCTCAAGGATGATCAGTGGATATGGTCTGCATCTGAGCTTAAAGGTATTGTGACATGATTTTGTAAATTTGAATATTTGTCAGAACATATATATCTTATATCATTGAGCTCTGTTCGTTTTTGCAAAATAAATTATAAATATATTAAAATTTTATTCTAAATTATGCTAATTTTTTCTCTGGTACTTGCTGGGATACGCCCCTAAAATTCCGCGCATTCCCGCAATACGTCATCAGTGTGACGTGACACATCAGTGTGACGTGACAACGGGAAGAAGGCAGAGCCTTGCCCGTTTGTTAGGTGTGTTAACTGCTTGCCATACAGATTCATTTCCTGAAGGATCGCCTCTTTTATTTGTGTAACTTGAAAAATGCCGTCACGTTGTAGCGCATTTGTGTTCTAATATCAGCAGTGAACAAGTGATTCTTCACAAATTTCCAAAAGATGACAAACTTCGACAAGAATGGACCAGACAAGGACCGGTGGGTTCCAGGAGTCGTATGTCTGCAGCGACCATTTCACTGCGAGATAGCAGCTAACAAACATTAGCCGAGAGCCCGGAGCAAATACGTTGCTAATGATGTATTTTTAAATTATGTCTGCGCCATCAGGTAACATCTGTAGTTTCTTTTTATTCGGGGAGGGATATTAATGAGAGTTTTGGATGATTTACTGTCTTAAAATGATATATCGCTGACGCGACCGGTAATAAGCCGAGATAGCAGCTAACAAACATTAGCCGAGAGCCCGGAGCAAACACGTTGCTAATGATGTATTTTTAAATTATGTCTGCGCGATCAGGTAACATCTGTAGTTTCTTTTTATTCGGGGAGGGATATTAATGAGAGTTTTGGATGATTTACTGTCTTAAAATGATATATCGCTGACGCGACCGGTAATAAGCCGAGATAGCAGCTAACAAACATTAGCCGAGAGCCCGGAGCAAACACGTTGCTATGTATGTATTTTTAAATTATGTCTGCGCCATCAGGTAACATCTCGTTTCTTTTTATTCGGGGAGGGTTTATTAATGAGAGTTTTGGAAGATTTACTGTCTTAAAATGATATATCTCAGACGTGACCGGTGTCAGGGACTCTTGTTAGCCAAGATAGCTTCTAAAAAAAATTAGCCGAGAGCCCGGAGCAAACACGTTGCTATGTATGTATTTTTAAATTATGTCTGCGCCATCAGGTAACATCTGTAATTTTTTTATTCAGGGAGTGTTTATTAATGAGAGTTTTGGAAGATTTACTGTCTCAAAATGATATCTCAGACGCGATAGGACATGCTCCGCCATTATTATTTAAATGCACGTTGGAGCGTGCCTTCCCGTTGTCACGTCAAGATGACGTTTTGCGGAAATGCGCAGATTTTTAGGGGCGTATCCCAGAGAAAAAAACTACCATAACTTGGAATAAAAATTTAATATATTTATAATTTATTATGCAAAAATGACCAGAGCTCAATGATATAAGATATATATGTGTTCTGACAAATATTCAAATTTACAAAATCATGTCACAATCCCTTTAAATTTGACCTTCATGGCAAAGGCTTCTCTTCTTTTTTTTTTTGATGAATTTGCAAAAATCGCAAAACAAACGTTTCATATAATAATATGGCATAGTGTATATAATTTTGAGGACATAAATTAATTTAATACAATTTGGAATAAAGCTGTAACAACAAAATGTGTACAAACAGAAGCACAGTGAATAATTTCCAGATGCACTGTACATTCATCAGACAGGGGCTGAAATGAAGTGGTGCACAGAGGCGTTTGTTTGAACATACACTGAGATAATGTTGAAGGACTGACACACAGGGTGAGCTCCATCTACATGATGTTAGCTCGTAATCCAGAAAGCTCATTGTATGGCTGAAGACAGAAGACAACAACATAATATAATCTGTTTACTGGATTAAAAAAGAAGATAAGATGAAGAAACAGGGTGAGGGGTGACTATAACAACTCATCTCCCCTCACTACTCATTTGATTTAAAGTAAATGTGAGCAGGCACAGTGACAGTAGTCATCACACAAAATGTGCATTATCATTATTATACTAGACAGGATGAATCTCAACACATTTTTTTCTGTAAGCACAAAAATAAACTGATTTTTAAGATGACATTGTGACAGTCAGTAGCTTTAAGATGAAATGTTGACAGAACAGGTCGATCAAAAGCACAGAAGAGGTGGATGTATTTAGCCAACTTCATATTAGCTCTTTCCTGACAATCATATGGATATAAGTCACAGCCACACAGAAACGGTGGGAAATGTTATATTTGACAAGATTTGTTTCAACAGCTCATTTGCATTTACTTGTTGATTGCAACCAGCTGTGAAATCAGTGGAAAGGTTTGTGGGTTTGACTCTTTTCTCCATAATTCCTGATTCCATTTTTTTTATTATTTTTATTATTTTTATTATTATTATTACTGTAGATGAGTTTGTTTGGTTCCCATTCAGTTTGGAATATGTTGTTTTTTGGTGTATACACAAGTTTTGCCATTTAAGAGCTGCCCATGACTCAACACTGAGATGACTTTTCATTCATCAAAGTTAAATCAAATTTTTAAACAATTCACTGGCTATAACAAAATTTGCAATTATTATTATTTTTTTATTTACATAAAAGCCCTTTTTATTTACAAACCTGATTCTAAAAAAGTTGGGACACTAAACAAATTGTGAATAAAAACTGAACGCAATGATGTGGAGGTGCCAACATCTAATATTTTATTCAGAATAGAACACAAATCACAGATCAAAAGTTTAAACTGAGAGAATGTATCATTTTAAGGGGAAAATATGTTGTTTCAAAATTTCATGGTGTCAACAAATCCCAAAAAAGTTGGGAAAAGTCAATTTTTACCACTGTGTGGCATCCCCTCTTCTTCTTACAACACTCAACAGACGTCTGGGGACAGAGGAGACCAGTTTCTGAAGTTTAGAAATAGGAATGGTAACTTGGCTACTTGGTGTCGCGCTCCTGCCACGTGGCCCCCCGGGTGGGTGTCCCTTTGCATGCGGGTGTGCTTGGGGCCCTCGCTGTCTGGAGGTTGGGCGCTAGGGCGTGTGTCGGCTCGGCCTGGTGGCTGCCTGGTGGGGCTCAGGTCCTCTGGTCCTGTCGGGTCTGGGCCTGAGGGGTGGGCGTCCCCGGTGCCCAGACCTCAGTGTCCGGCCCTGGGGCTACGTTGGTGCAGCGGGCTCCGATGGGGGCCTGTGAGTTTGTCGCTGTAGGCCCGGGGGGGTCATTGTGTGTAGTCGCTGGTAGGGCTCTTCCTGTTCTCCCCTTTGGTCGGATCTGGGGAGTTTGTCGCTGTTGGTTCCGGGGGGTCATTGTGTGTAGTCGCTGGTGGGGCTCTTCCTGTTCTCCCCTTTGGTCGGATCTGGGGAGTTGGTGAGTGGCTCGTCCTGTTCGGGTGGCCCTGGGGACTCTGGGCTCGGGGTCCTTCTTGGGGTCTTGGGCTCTGATCGCCCCTTTGTCTGCCTCGGGCCTTGGGGGGGGCGGATCTCTGATGCTTCACGGTCGCTATTGAATGTTCTATTCGAGGAACTTATTCACTTATGCACGCTCACAACCACACACAAATGGGTGCAGGGATGCATATGTAGATATCATATACAGATATGTAGATGGGTATGTGACTGAATATGAATGTATATGTATGTATACTGTATATACATTTGTAAGTATGGGTATGTATATTTATGGAAATCTACTGCAAGGTCATGAATGTTATTTACTCATGTTCGTGCTGCTGTTTGTAATGATGTTTTTCTATTACTCTAGGGCTTAGTGTATTTCTAATTGGATGTTTTTCTTAGTTCATATCCTAGATGTTATTACTGTTTTTCTCTTACATTTTGTTGTTGGATGGAACTGGGACCCTGTGTACATAATCTAATTTCATCACATGTACTACACGCAGTGCAAATGACAATAAAAACTCTCTGACTCTGACTCTGTTATTAGTCTTTATGCATGTGTTGCTGTGTTCTGTCATGTACTTTGCAGGATTGCAGACGGAGGTTGGGTGTGTTTGCCTTGTGCTTTTTTTGTGGATAATTGTTGTGTTTTGTTGTCTTACTTTCTGTCTTTCCTTTCTCTCTATTAAAAAAAAGAAGGAAAAAAAAACATATTGGTGTGAGAGGATGGCTGTAAGGGGAGAAGGGAGGCCATCTATGAAAAGAAAAGAAAAAAAGAAATAGGAATGGTGTTTATAGTCCTGATGTTGTGATTGCTGCAGAATGTGGTCTGGCATTATCTTGTTGAAAAATGCAGGGTCTTCCCTGAAAGAGATGACGTCTAGATGGGAGCATATGTTGTTCTAGAACCTGAACAGCTCCTAGAGAAAATAGTTGAGTCCCAGTTGAAGTGCTTCCTGGAGGATCACGCTATCCCCGAGCTATTCCAATCTGGCTTCAAATCTCTCCACAGCACTGAGACTGCCTTACTGAAGGTTTTTAATGGCATCTTCCTATCCACAGACACTGGTGACTCTGTGCTGCTTGTCCTATTGGACCTCACATCCGCGTTCGACACCATCGACTAGTGCTGTGCGATATGACGATATATATCGTGGGGACGATAGAAACGTGTCTATCGTGCTACTTTCCTTCTATCGTCTCTATCGTGATGAATAAAATAAGAATAAAAAATTAACTGTCGCAAAGAAGCTTCATATTGTGGTTTTGCGAGATGACGGCGCTGCTTTATGTTTGACGCACGTGCAGGTTTGCGACACATGCTTTACAAACCCAGTCCAACCGAGTCCGAACTCGGGTCCAGTTAACCAATACAGAACAGACCAGAAACACAACAGAACCGGAATCAAACACAACATTTTCTCTTTTCTGTTTCTTGCCTTGTTTACTCAAACTTCCAGAGCGGATTTCTTCTTCGTGGGTTTTATTAGCAGCCGTTGTTTTACCGCCACCTGCAGGAAAAATTTGGACCAAAGTAGAAAAGGAGTTTCTACTTTGGTCCAAATTTCCTTGTTCTTTTTGTTCACATTCTTATAATTGTAACTGTATCTGTAGTAAAATAATAAAAAATAAACTTTGGTCCAAATTTTTCCTGTACACACACACACACACATCGTGTTGTATATATCGTGATATATATCGTTATCGTGATATAAAAAAGTCCATATCGTGATATATGATTTTTTCCATATCGCCCAGCACTA
>JBBPBX010048374.1:0-20404 GCA_038048925.1 Garcialebias charrua | reverse complement strand
GAAAGTAGCTGAAAAAATGTTTAAATGTGCACAAGAAAGCTGAAATTAGCTGAACCAGAACAAAATGTGAAAGGAGCAGTAAAAGGTTGTAAACAGATCTAACAATATGAAGGATAGAAAATGAGCTCAATTCATTTTTGATGAGAAAAAATGGCAGAAAAAGCTAAATATTTCAAAAAGCTAAAGCTGCAACAATACCAAAAGTCATAGCAGGATAGTCCTGAAAGAGCTGAATGTTTTGATTTATCATTTGGTGAAATAACACAAAAATTGTGGAATGAGAAAGATGTAAAAAAAATGTACGGAAGAAAAATGGATCACAACAGTGTGAACGCTTCATAAACATTCACACTATAACTTCTGAAGCTGTACAGTAACAAGCATTCAGTGAAAAATGACTTAAATAGAAGTTTTTCTTAAAGACTGACAGACAAGCCAACAGGTGCTTCAAGTATATCACTGTGTTGCTCTGATGCATTTGGTACAACCTTAATTTATGTAGAGTATAATAAAAAGTAATAGTGAACAGCTAGTGAAACAGAGAATTGTACAGGTATAACCAGCATGACAACTTAAATACATTCAAGGATATCAAGGAGTTCAATAACAAAATATTTTTAGTATAACAGCACCAGTAAGTCCGTTTGTAATAAACCCCATTTTTTTAAAAAGTAGAAGAGAAGATGATGGCAGAGGATAAATATAAGCCATTTCTGCTGTGGCTGCAGACAGGTGCAGACTCATTCTATACTGAGCCTCGTTCACAATAAAACCATCCTTCTCTGCAGCCTCATGGTTGTTAGCACAACCCCCCCTCCAGGCTCTCACCCAGGTGACAGCTTGAGCTCCTCCTGTGCCACCACGAGCCAAACAGAATTCAGGAAGAATTAAAAACTCAATGAGGCCAATAATTAAATTTTAATGGGGGACATAAAGCAACCTGGCACCCCCTTAAAGCTATAGTCAGAAACAATAACAGCAACAGCAAACAGGAGTGTTGCCTTTCACGTCATGCAACAAGCTGTGTCGTCCTGCTTCAGACATCTTTCATATCTCCTTGGAATATAATACATAGGAAAAATGGTATACACTATGAGGGTAATATTTTAGTTTGGATCTTAAACTGATCTAAAGTTCCCAGCTTGGAGGTCGGCTCAATAATGTCCATGAACAGAAACCTAAAAAAAGAACCCAACTTAGAAAATGCACGATTTCACAGATTACGATCACGTATTTTGCAAAAACAACAAGCATTTCACTGATGTCCCCCACATCGCTGAGGTATCTGAATAAAGTTTTATTATCCTGAAAAATGACAGTCATGGCCATTCTGGTCCAAACGTGTGCAAGTTGCAGACTGTGTACTTTTAATGACAATACAACAAATCAATAACTTTAAAATGGTTTCTGTTGGCTAATGTTGACTGGGTGTGGCTGCCGACTTGAATTGGACTGGTTCCAAAAGGCATTCAGTTGTACATGTACATTAAATGATTACTTTCTAAAAGTTTTTCTAAAATCTATCACGTGGTTCGTGAGAGCATTTGCTAACTGACGAGGTTGACCCAACAGTTAATGCCGTGGTTTTAAGCAAAGCTAATGCGCAGTGAGTAGCACTTCAAGTACGTGTCGTGAATGGTTCTTGACTACAACCGTACCAAATTTTATCATAGTAGTAGTAGTTTAGTGTCAGCCATATTGAATTGTGTTGGCTCCAGTTGTAGAGGTACATCCAATGATCCATCCATCATCTTTACCCGATTCTTCCTTTTCTGGTTGCGAGGGTCGCTGGTGCCTATGTCCAGCCATCACTGTGCGAGAGGTGAGGGACACCCTGGACATGTCTCCAGTCCATCCCAGGGACACATATAGACAAACAAGACAAACAACTCAGCCGCTAGTTTAGTTGCCTTGGCAGGGCGCTCATAGCTTCCGTGATTTTTGTTGATGGGAGTGGGGGATGGAGAGGAGATGGCTCAGCGTGAGCGGAGAAGGAGCACTATCCATAGTCATAGCTTTTTAACTAGTGCATCTGTATGGTGCATCACTAGCTTAGTGCTACGTCAGTACAAACAGTTTTCAGGGTGTGTGGGAGAGTTCTGTAGGCAGGGCGCTAGGTTTTGTTGACAGGGCGGGACACCCTGCTTGTGTAATAGTAGCGAAACACTGCAACCATTCACTCTCTCACTCACACCATGGGACAATTTAGAGTTACCAATCAGTACAACATGCATGTTTTTGGTCTGTGGGAGGAAACCGGAGTAGCCGGAGAAAACCCATGCGTGCACGGAGAGAACATGCAAACTCCTCCCAGAAAGGCTGGGATCCGATCTGGCAGGAGAGGCAACCGCTCCACCAACTGAGCCCCCGTGTCGCCCACATCCATTGATTATTTCCAAAAAGTTTCATTAAAATCTATCGAGTGGTTCTTGAAATATTTTGCTAAAATATAAAGTTAACTTCAAACTGTCAGAACATGCAGTGTGGATCAGTCTCGGGTACTACTACTTTAAACTTTAGCTCATAATTTTTGTTTCTGATATAGTGGTTTAGCTGGTTGGCCATCTTGAATTGAGACATATAGCCAATGATTACGGTATTTTCTAAAACAGATAAATTGCTAACAGACAATGAACACCGTGCGCACCTACATAAGCAAAAACAATCATCCAGTGAACAGAAACAAAGTCTCAGATAACAGAAAATAAATACATAAAGTAGATGAAAATCAAGGCAAGTTGATTGTGGGTGTTGCTCAACATCGTCAATGTTGTCTGAAAAATCTGTGATTGTGACTAAAACTTGAACAAAAGCCAGCGTTTGACCGGCCTAATGTTTGTTGGCATTTTTTATACAACATAAAATAAGGTGGAATCGCTTTCTTTCGTCGGCTGTGAGAAAAATAATGCATCCACACAAAAGTGCATGTTCACAAAATCCCACCGAGCAAAATGAGCAGAGACAGTAAATAAAACTGGAAAGAAAAATCCACCACTATATATTCTTATCAGTCGCAGCACCTGGACAAAGACAGTCAGTCTGGCGATGTGAATGGACTCGCGTTATAAAAATCATAAAAGCCTTCAGCTATTTGTTCAACCTTTCAGACTCCCTGATGGTTAGCTAAAATAAAGCAAAATAAAAAACAAGTAGACGTTGCCTCATTGTAGTTTAATCACAACCTGGATGTCTGGAAGCATTTAAAGTGGAAATAAACTTCCTGTCAGAACTTTAATAGTATTTATTGGGGTAAAACAAAGACATGAGGTGTTTAAACTGAAAATGTACAGTACATGCTCTGATTTTCACCATTTCATTTCCCATGTACAGTACATTATATACGGTAAACTTAAAACTTCAATTTAAAAACAATCAGCTACTTATTTCAGATGTTTTTCAGCTGTTTTGTGCTCCTTTCAGCTTTATTCTCCTAACTACAACATTTTTATACTTCTTCCAACTTCTTTCTGCTAATTTTAGCTTGTTATGCTCCTTTCTACTTATTTCTGCAAGTTTCAGCTATTTCTGCTATTGCAGCTACTATTTAGCTGTTTTAATGCAAGTTTTAGCTTTTTCAGCTAATTCCACATTGTTTGCAGTCATTTAAACTTTTTTCGGCCTAAATCAGCAAAATGAGCTCTCTCCATGTGATCCAGGTAATTTAAGCTTCTTCCTGCATTTTAGCTACTATTCAGCTGGGTTTTTTTTTTGTTTTTTTTTTCTAATTTCTGCTTTTTCAGAAAATGTCACTTTGTTGTGCTCATTTTTGCTCCTTTTAGCCTAATTAGGCACATTTGTGGTCTCCACAAATACTTATGGTAACTTAAGGTTCTTTCTACTTTTTTAGCTACTATTCAGCTGTATGTTTTGCAAATTTCTGCTTTTTTTAAGATAATAACTACTTTTTGAGCTTTCTGATTCTTTCAGCATAACTGGTCAAACTTGAGTTCTCTGCTTTCTTCTGCTACTTTAAGCTTGTTCTAAATTGCAGCTACCCTTTTAGCATATTTTAGCTAATTTCAGCCGTTTTCAGATCAATTCAAGTTTTTTTTGTGGTAATTTCTGCTACTTTCAGGCTACCGTATCTAGCTTCTTCTCCTTTCATATACAATGTTTTGTATATAATGTATATAGAAATCTGTCATATCCTGTTGGTTTTGAACTGTCAACATCTGTTTACTGTGATTGTAGTTTTCTTTATTTTCTTTTGATAAGTGCAAATGCCTATTGCCAATGTGACGTGTGCTGCTGACCACTTGACCAGGTCACCCTTGTAAAAGAGATCTCGATCTCAACGGGCTCTACCTGGTTAAATAAAGGTGATTGATTGATTGATTGATATTTTTTATGCTAATTTAAACTTATTTCTGCCTTTTCAGCTACATTTCATCTATGGTTTGCTAATTTCAGCTTTTATTTTAGATAATTTCAGCTATTTTCTGCAAATTCTTCGGCAATTCAGTTCAATCCACACTGCTTTTTCACAGGAAATGCAATGTCTCTAGTTGTGTTTTACTTTTGATACTCCATAATCAAACGGATAGGTATTGTTTTCACAGAGGATGTAAACTACTTTCTAGACATTAATGTGGTTTTGTGTTTGCAGTCTTCTGTGAGTTAGTAAAAGTTAGCCAACGATGTTACAGCTCCTCTTGACAAAGCATGAAACAAAACATAAACAGGCGATACGCTGACGTCCCCCATCGCTGAGGGATTTAAACAGTGAATGTTTGTAGTTTTTGAGATTAGTGTTCTTCTGGACTGTATTAAACAGAGAATGCAAGTTATGTTTTGGTGCAAGATATTCGTGTGGGTAGGAGCTACACTGTGGATAAAAACTAAGGTAGGTTTTTTGTTGTTATTCGTGTCTGAGGTGACACAGAGTAACAGATCCTGGTAAGTGGAGAGAACAATTTTATCCACCATCAAGTGCACTGGTGAAGTCAGGGGGAGGTCACCCCAATCATTGGAGGAAACTACAGTATACTTTTAAGCAATATAAAAATAAGAAAGTATAATTTATGATAGGGGTGGTCGGTTCACACATGTCTTACACATACATGTTCATTTACATCTTGGATTTTGATGTGACAGCCCAGTTTTCAATAGGGACCTTTGTTACACTTAGATGCACCCAAACACCAAAAGTGAAGTCAGCGCATCACTTATTTTTCAAGTTATCGTGCTCAGAACATTCACCGACAGACAGAGGCCTTTTCTCTCTGCGACGAGGGACAAAAAATTTATTTGAACTAAATCAAATGCTGCAGTTTGAAAACATTCACTACAGACGTTTTCCAGATATACAGACATGAAATTGTGAAATGAGGACATGCACTCAGTGTCAACCCAATTTTCTGATGAAACCACCAAAACCCACAATACTTTTACGTGACAAGAGCAGCCTACAGATGTGTGTCAGTGCCAGCTAACAGGTGTTATCATCAGTATGCTCAATTTGATTATAGTTTCATGATTACTAAATGACTGATTTTTGTTTTGTTTACTTTTGGTTTAGCAATTGATTTGCGTTTTAATAACCAGAATGGATTTTTTTGCTAAGTTTGCACAAATGTATTTAATACAACATTAAGAATGAATGCTCTAAAATTTACTTTGTTGTTGTTGTTGTTGTTGTTGTTGTTGTCGTTGTTGTCGTTGTCATTGTCGTTGTTGTTGTTCAGAAATAAATAACACTTTTTCCTTTCACCGTCGAGAGTGACGCACTGAAAGTTGAGCAGCGAAACAAACTCACGTACTGAATCACGCTAGCGCTGGCATCAATAAATAAAACCGATATTTGGATGGATCTGCACTCCACTACTTAATTTAATTTAATTTATTCATTTCAATTATAAAACACAAAGACAATTTCAAAACACAACAAAAAAAACAACATAAAATGAAAGGCAACAGAAGAAGAAAAAAATCTTATCATATCTGCTCCTTCTTAAACAAAATCAATTCAAACTATAATCATCTATACATAATACAACAAAACTCAAAGATTTACCATTTATAATTCATTTGATATTAACTAACTTATATGCATCTTTTCAACAAAATAGTCTTAATCTTTTTCTTAAATATAAACATTGACTTCACTTTTTTTTTTACATCGTTTTCCTAGCCTGGCCCTCGCCTTCCTGCACAGCTCCGCTCAATTCTCATTTCCCTTCACTGCACAGTCTGGGATTTGTCCCATAGACAACGATTTCTCCGGTAGATTTTTGACCGGACCAATCAGAGAACAGAAGGCGGAGTTTTTGGCCCCTAACCCACGCCCCCACCTGTCCCAGCGCAGCCAGCGAGCAGCCGCATGTTCTCATTCAAAGCGATGCAAAGCGATGCAGGACTGTTTTATATGTGACACAAATCTATAAATTTCCCCTTCTTAATCCCTTATCTGGAGTTTTCTTTTGTTTTTTTCCCAAAAGTCAAGTAATCGCTCCCTCCTCCCTCCTCCTTCTCCTCCTCTCCCTCCGCTGAGTGAAATGAACAAGGAAATGACTGAGGTTGTCACGAGAGAATTAAACTCGGGTTTTAAGTTGCTGCCCGAGTCCCATCAGATTTCCTGGTCTTCTGGTGTGTTGGACCAGCGCTCCATGGTTTTATTTTATTTTATTAGGACGTTTTATTAACATATAAACACAGAATATTCAAAGGCAGCGAGAGAAAATTCAGCAGGAGGCGGAGCTGAAGTCAAGTTCAGAAGACCACGGGGGAGCGCGCAGCCAACGAGCATTCGCATGTTCTCATTCAAAGCGATGCAGGACTGTTTTATATGTGACATAAATCTATTAATTTCCCCTTCTTAATCCCTTATCTGGAGTTTTCTTTTGTTTTTTTCCCAAAAGTCAAGTAATCGCTCCCTCCTCCCTCTCCTCCTCTCCCTCCGCTGAGTGAAATGAACAAGGAAATGTCTCAGGTTGTCACGAGAGAATTAAACTCGGGTTTTAAGTTGCTGCCCGAGTCCCATCAGATTTCCTGGTCTTCTGGTGTGTTGGACCAGCGATCCATGGTTTTATTTTATTTTATTAGACGTTTTATTAACATATAAACACAGAATATGCAACTGCAGCGAGAGAAAATTCAGCAGGAGGCGGAGCTGAAGTCAAGTTCAGCAGACCACGGGGGAGCAGCCATCAGCAGAGGCCACGCCTCCAGCAAGAATCGTTTGTCAATGGAGAAAGTCCAAACCCTAGTCTGAAGCGAAGTGAAGGACAAGGGTCTGGTTTTAACCAGGCTATCGTTTTCCAAACTATTCCATAGACCTATTCCCTGTGTTGTAGTAGACCGACCCTTTAAAGTGGTTCTATACTTTGGTTTTACAAAAATATCCATTCCCTTAAGATTATAACAACTTTTCCTTTTCACAAAATACACTTGAATGTTTGATGGTAGTACTGTATGTAATTCTGAGCTTTGTACATAACTAAAAGAATATTATAGTTTACCAACTCATAAAACTTAAATAATTTCAATTGATAAAACAAAATACTTGAAGGATGACAATAATGCTTTCTTGTTATAATTCTTATAGCTCTTTTCTGTAAAATAAAAATAGGCTTTGTTATGGTTTTACACGCTGTTCCCCAAACATTAACACAATAAGTTAAATGCTGGACTATAATTGTATTATACAGCAAATACAAAGCATTATCATTCAATAAGTCCCTTACTTTATACAGTGATGGTGATGGCCGTAGTCAGTGCGGGTTAGCAAAAATGTCAGAATCTAACAAGCATTGAATCTCAAAGACGTTAAGGTGGAAACAAAAAAGTGATTCTGTGGCTAGAAAAGAAAAAGATCAAATAAGACAAGAACCAAAAATGAACACTGGGGATGATAAATACAGACTTCTGCTAAACCAGTGCGTTTGATGTTTCTTTGTATCTGCACACTTTACTCAACAAATAGTAAATGGTAAATGGACTGTACTTACACAGCACCTTTCTATCTAATCAAGATGCTCAAACAGCTTCTACCCTGAGGCTGTTAGACTCATGAATAAATAATCAACACGAATAAACAGTGCAAAATATCACATCATGCTGATGCTGATCTGTTTTCTTGTTGCTGTGTTCATTTGTGACCATCTGCTCATACAGACTCATGTTCGTGCTGCTGTTTATAATGATGTCTTTCTATTAAATTAGGGCTTAGTGTATAGTTGATGTTTTTTTCTTAGTTAATCCTAGATGTTATTACTGTTTTTCTCTTGCATTTGTTGTTGGATGTAACTGGGATCCTGTGTACATAATCTCGTTTTCATCACATGTACCACATGCGGTGCAAATGACAATAAAGACTCTCTGACTCTGACTCAAAAGTTTTTTACAACCCAATCTGTGTCCTCATTTTCCTCCACACACACAGTCATACAGCACTCTACTACATCTCTACAAAGATAATCTACAAATCATTCAAGAGAGACTAATCAGCACTTTAGATCACACTCATACACCGATGGGACACACATCAGAGGCAGTTCAGTGCCTCTACCCAGGGACACTTCAACATGTGGCTGCATAGTGACGGAATCAAACCCCCAACTCTCCCATTGGAGGACAACTGCTCTAACCACTCAGCCATGTCTGCCCCCCAAGCAAAACAAATCTGAATGTCAACGATTCACACGTGAAACTACCCTGCATACTTTAATTTCCCATTTGGGACAAATTAAAGTTTTTTTGGAATTGAATTGATGAAGACGTCAAATCTTTCAGACTAGCGAACACGTTGCCATCACCAAACCGTTGCCAGACCGCCCGGTAGTTGGCGGCCGTTCACAGATTCTGCTCACAAAGTTTTAATTAATGAACACATCTATATGTGAGAAATACAGTGCAGACATGGTTTCTTACTTTATAATTAAAAAAAATAATTGGCACAGATTTCCAGGATATTACATATTTATATCCTGAGGTAAAAGCTGCTGAAAGATTTCCAAGATCTGCTACAAAATCAAAGTCAAAACATTTTTTTAAAGCATCAATAACCATAGTGTGTGGGCAGAAAGCATAAAGTTACAGAACAGTGGTGCAGTCCTGAATTAGGTAGAATCGCTCGTGCTCCTGCGTTTACTCACTTTAAACAGCTTTTTGACATGTCTTCCCTTTCAAATGCATTAATCATTTATAAAAACCCACAATGAAGTCAGGACAAAACAGATGTATCACATTTAAGTTAATATGGTGACACATATTCAGTTTTACAGGCACAGTCTAAAACAAACTGTAGGAATTGCATCCTAAACAGTTCTGGACTTCACTTTAAGTCGGATCTATCTGTGATTTGTTGTTTTCTATTTGTCTCATACTGAGTGTACAAAACATCAAGCACCAGCAATCCCTGCATCTCAACACTAGAGGGGAGTAAAAGACCGCTGAACACCAGCGCTGCCATCAAACCACCACAATCCAAAAGGTGAAAAGGTCAGAGTTCCTACCAGCATTGACGATGGCATCCACCTCCAGAACAGTGATGTCACCCTTGTAGAGAGAAACTTTATCACTCCACCCCCCTCCATCTGTGGCCTCCTTTTTTTCTTCTTCTTTGTCATAGGCTGGAAGAAAAAAATTATAATAATTGTGTTAATGAAATAATTCAGAGGGTAGTGAGGGAATAAATTCCCAAATTATTTGTATATTTGAAGACATAAGTGGGTTAATTAAGATGTGTAGGTGATCAAATATTTATCACAGTTAAGTTTGTGATGGAGCATTCTGGGTGGAGTTTGCATGTTCTCTCCGTGCATGCGTGGTGGCTTTTCTCCAGGTACTCCAGTTTCCTCCCACAGACCAAAAACATGCATGTTAGGCTGATTGGTGACCCTGAGTTGTTCTTTAGTGAGAGTGAATGGTTGTTTGTCTCATTTGTCTCTATGTGTCCCTGTGATGGACACATAGTTTCTCAGGCCCGCCTCTCGCACAGTGTCTGCTGGACACGGGCACCAGTGACCCCTGTGACCCGAAAAGGAAGAAGCAGGTAAGATAATGGATGGATGTTTGCTGTATTGTCCGTCATCGCCTTATTTATTTATTTCAGTTCACTGCAGTGAGAAAGCCAGTTCAACATAATTTCCATGTTCATGTATAATTTACTTTATTTGATCTTAAGAGGTCTAGACTGAACAATTTACAAACCGGACTCCAAAAAAGTTGGGACACTAAGCAAATTGTGAATAAAAACTGAATGCAATGATGTGGAGGTGCCAACATCTAATATTTTATTCAGAATAGAACACAAATCACAGATCAAAAGTTTAAACTGAGAGAATGTATCATTTTAAGGGATTTTTTTTTTTCATTTACCCTTTATTTATCCAGGTAGTCCCATTGAGCCACGAGAACTCATTTTCAAGAGAGACCTGTTTAGGGAGCAGATGGTGGAGGTTGAGGGCCTTGCTCAGGGGCCCAGGGTGGGGCGAATGAGGGTGGAGGCAGGTGTGGGTGTTTCATCTTTTCCACCCACATGTTTTTGATGTTGTTGGTACTGGCGCTTGAACCGGCAATCTTCCGATCACAGGCCCACCGTCTCTAACCTCTGTGCCACAACCCCCCCTAAAAATATGTTGTTTCAAAATTTCATGGTGTCAACAAATCCCAAAAAAGTTGAGACAAGTCCATTTTTACCACTGTGTGGCATCTCCACTTCTTCTTACAACACTCAACAGACGTCTGGGGACAGAGGAGACCAGTTTCTCAAGTTTAGAAATAGGAATGCTCTCCCATTCATGTCTAATACAGGCCTCTAACTGTTCAATCGTCTTGGGCCTTCTTTGTTGCACCTTCCTCTTTATGATGCACCAAATGTTCTCTATAGGTGAAAGATCTGGACTGCAGGCTGGACATTTCAGTACCCGGATCCTTCTCCTACGTAGCCATGATGTTGTGATTGCTGCAGAATGTGGTCTGGCATTATCTTGTTGAAAAATGCAGGGTCTTCCCTGAAAGAGATGACGTCTAGATGGAGCATATGTTGTTCTAGAACCTGAACATAGTTCTCTGCATTAATGGTGCCTTTCCAGACATGCAAGCTGCCCATGCCACAAGCGCTCATGCAACCCCATACCATCAGTGATGCAGGCTTCTGAACGGAGCGTTGATAACAACTTGGGCTATCCTTGTCCTCTCTGGTCCGGATGACATGGCGTCCCAGTGTTCCATAAAGAACTTCAAATCGTGACTCATCTGACCACAGAACAGTCTTCCATTTTGCCACACTCCATTTTAAATGACCCCTGGCCCAGTGCAAACGTCTGAGCTTGTGGAGCTTGCTTAGAAATGGCTTCCTCTTTGCACTGTAGAGTTTCAGCTGGCAACGGCGGATGGCACGGTGGATTGTGTTCACTGACAATGCTTTCTGGAAGTATTCCTGAGCCCATTCTGTTATTTCCTTGACAGTGGCATTCCTGTTTGAGGTGCAGTGATGTTTAAGGGCCCGGAGATCACGAGCATCCAGTAGAGTTTTACGGCCTTGACCCTTAATCCCCCGGCAGAGCTCAGCGTACAGGCAGTACGCCACACTGCGCCGTACGTACGCCGAGGCACAAGCGTAGCCCCGCAGGGCACGAACGCGCAAAGCTCAAATTTTACGACCGCGTATGCGATGCGCGTTGTCTCACAATAAACTTCCCCGGCGCCGGACTGTTTTGTATGTTACACAAATGAATTAAATTCCCCTTCTTCATCGCTGATCTGGACTTTTATTTTGTTTTTTTGCCAAAAGTCAAGTAATCGCTTCCTCCTCCGCTAACTCCATGACTGAAATGAATGAATTTGTCACGAGCGAATAATAACTCATGTCCTACCTGGCTGCGCGACGTTCTAAATATTTCCTGGTGGGCTGTGGGCTGCAGGACCAAGGCTCCCTGTTTTTATTTTTGTTTTTAGAACTTTTTATTAACAATTTTTTTTTATGTTTTTTATTTTTTTTTTAAGTTAGGAGGACAATGCATATTACAGGTAGTCCCCGACTTACGAGCGAGTTCCGTTACAACGAGTTGCTCGTAACATGGAAATCTCGTAATTCGGAACGGCCGCCACGTGTCTCGTAAGTCCGGAATTTCGCTCGTAAGTTGGAACGGTTTTGCTAGCGCGACTACAAACACTCGTTTTTCATCGAAAAACTGCTTACGAGTGCATAAAAATGATCGGAAACGTGTGTCCACATGTTTAGCTAACGAACTGTGGTGAAAAAACACAGAAAAACTCGGTATTTTTTGCGTTTTTTCCAAAAATTCGCCAGCTCGTAAGTCCGGAACCTCGTAGGTCAGAGCGCTCGTAAGTCGGGGACTACCTGTAATCAACATGATAGCAGTTACTTAGCATCAATGTAAATATGCCGGAGTTAGCACAATAGCTAGTTTTCATCCGTTGTCCTAAGGCAGGTAAGAATAAGAAACATCCCATAAAACAAAAGAGCAGAGAAAAATACAAACATCACCTATATAGCACATAACACAACATAAAATTACAATAAAAATATGATGCCATAAGAAAATAGACAAAGTAATCTACACATGAGTGCACTTCTGATTAGTTTTCAGCCAAAGTTTCAGAGAATTTTTAAAGCTGGAGTAGGTGCCACAGTTCCTGATGGAAACTGGCAGTGTGTTCCATGACTGCGTGCCTCTGATGGACACCACCATTTGGCCAAATTTAGTCCTGCGCCGCTGCACATCACAATCTCCTCTGGTCAGTGCTCTTGTGTTTACTGTACTTGTTTTTTTACTTATAAAATATATTAAAGGAGGAGGAGCAAGTCCATTTAAAACTTTAAAGGGGACCACACATGCAAAATTCACTTTTTAATGTTTTTTTACTCAAATTTGGGTATTTACTTCATAAAGAAACAGTCCTAAGGCCAAAAAAATGCACCCAGTGGTTTATTTACTATAAGTAGATTTATTTATCTTAGATAGAAACGGGCCGATTGCACTTCCTGCGGTTTGTGACGTCACAAACCGCAGCCCAGAGCCGTATATATAGAGAGTTCTGACACTCTTTGAAGTCGCCAACTGGCAGTCAATCGTTCCAAACAACGGCCATGGAAACCTTGTGGAGCTGCGCCCTCTGGCGGCAACGGAGCGCTACTGCAGGCAGAGTCAGACTGTTAAACAGAGCATGGAACAAATCGCCCCCTCCATGACCCACGTGACTTCCGCATTCCATTCTTACAACGGATCTCTATGGAAGTGTCGCAACTCTCACTTTATATGGCTCTCAGCCACAACCCACACCAAACCTGAGTCCAGCCCCTCACCTAGCAACCACTGGTGCGGCTCAACCCACTTCACTATAAAAGACGTCACGGTTGCCGAGCAGTTTAGGAACTGACCTGGCGGTCATTTATTTATTTATTCATTTATTTAGCCCCCGGGGGGGCTATGGGCTCAGCCCTGCTCCAGCCAGCAGCACATCTTGAGTAAAACCAGAATGTTTTATTACCTTGTTTGAATGAACTCTGTCTCGTTGAAACTGTGCACACACACTCTCGCGGTTTGGACTTGTTTCTTATATGATGGAGGACTGCTCTAACACAACTGTCAGTTTGGTCGAGCGGTTAAGACACTTGAGCGGCACGCAGGAGACTAGAGTTCGCGTCCTGTCAACGGCATCGTTTTTTTTTTCCCTTTTTATTTAAAGCCTTTTGTTTCGGAGAAATCGGGGTGAAACTAGATATATACATCGATATAATAATACTTTATAATTGTTATTTTTACGTTTTAGTTCAATTTTTAGTGTAATATCGCTCCCAACGCGCAACCGGCAGAAAACTGTGCACACACACACACTTACTCGCGGGACGAGAGTCTGTACCATGAAGCACCACTGATCGATATATTTTCAGATTAGCAACTTATTTATTTTAAGAATACCTTTCACTTCATCAAAATCTAATCAAAACTTCACCGTTCTAAATGTAGGTGGTTGTGATTATTTCTTATACGACGAAAGTCTGTTTTTGCACAACTGCACAGTTGGCCCAGAGGTAATGAACCGGACTCGTCATCCGAAGGACACAGGTTCGCGTCACGGTCGCGGATTTCCTTTTTTTTTTTTTTAAGCCTTTTGTTTTGCAGACCGCCGGCGAAGACACCATCTGCGTGCGGGAGTTGTTGCGAGCTACTGACTTTTGACGTCCGGGGGTCCGGTCAAAAGTTGCCTCATGCGGATAAATTAACTGGAGACATTCTGTGAACTTTGTGTGTGGACTGAAGCACGCTCCAACAAGCGCCGCATGCAACGAGCGGAGCACACCGCCCGCTCGGAGAGGAAAAGCTATCATTAGCCTCGGAGCTAATGCTAAAAACAGGAGCTGCAAATGGCGGCAAGCGCAGAGGGCTTTTGGTAAGTTATCTTAAGCTACTAGCACTAACAGTAAGTCAAATGAGTAATAAAAAAGAGCTAATTTTAAAATAACAACATATTAGAGATACTGGCTGTTGCAGAGGGCGTAGTTAATGTAAATAGGTCTTTGTAGGGCGTGGCTTTCAGACCTCATTATTCATAAACCGGTCGTTTAGAACGGAAGTGAAATTTGGCAGAATTAGAAAGGGGATATTTTTTAATCTAAGCATTATTTTGTGTATAAAATTGACTGAAAATGGTCTGGATAGCCCACAGATAAATCACAAAAAATTATATATCCTACATTTGGTCCCCTTTAAAAATCAGGCAAACGTCCATAAAAATCTGATAGCTATTAAAATCCAAAATGTTGTACTTATTTATGATGTTGCAATAATGATACTGTATTGGCTTTTTGTCAAAAGTTTTCAGTGTTTTTAGGGGCTTCATGATGATCTCTGAAGTGTGAGACCATGTGGTATAACAATAGGCTACAGTATATGGCTGAAGATCATGGCATGCATGTAAGCCTTTGCTGATTCTGTTGTCAGAGAAGGTCTTATATGTTTGAAGTTTGCCAGATTAAGTTTAATTATATGTGAAATTCTCTTTACATGTTGCTTGAAATTTAGATTGGAATCAAGCAGGAACACTGCATCACTGGCCAAGAAGGCTCACCAGCGTCTCTACTTTCTCCGCAAGCTGAAAAGGGCTGGAGCTCCAACCCCCATCATGTGCACCTTCTACAGAGGTGCCATAGAAAGTGTCCTGACCAAGCTGCATCACTGTGTGGTTTGGTGCATGTACTGCATCCTGCCGCAAGAGCCTCCAGCGCATCGTGAGAGCAGCTGAGAAGATCGTCGGCACCTCCTTCCCCTCACTGCAGGACTTACACAGCAACCGCCTCACTCGGAAAGCCCTCTGCATGGCAGGTGATCCCACACACCCACTACACAGCTGCTTCAGACTGCTGCCATCAGGGAGGAGACTGAGTCTCCAGGCTCGAACCAGCAGACTGAGAGACAGCTCTGTTCATCAGGCAGTCAGGATGCTAAACACTCTGCCTGCTCTGCCTCCCCTCCCATTTGAACTGCCTTAACACAAAAACTTTCTCACACATTACCACTCAACACAAAGTTTTTAACACTGGACTCTGTGTCATCAAACGGGTTATTCACTAAACTCTCGGTCATGTGCTCATTCAGTTTGCACTACTTCTCATATTTGCACTAATGTTTGTATTACATTACTGCCTATAGTCATACTACTGTTTACATTCACTGTTTACATTTATTAATACTGTTTACATTTATTACTACTGTTTACATTTACACTACTTTTATATCTACACTACTGCTGATACATACAGTATTTTCTGGTGTATAGGTCGCACCTGTGTATAGGTCGCATTGTCCAATTATCACCAATAGATTGGAAAAATCCCTAGATAGGTCGCACTGGTGTATAGGTCGCACCTACGTTTAGCTCTGCTGCAAATGTCTGCCACAGGAGCGCACAGCAAGGCTTTTAAGAAGATTAACACTTAAAAACAATTATTTGTTTGATAAAAATTATAGCAAATATATGTCTGAGCTGAACTTTTCCTTAATAAATGAACGTAATTGTGAAATGAGCTGGATTTAAAAATTTGTTTCGCCGAAAGTGATAACAAGCCATATATAGGTCGCACCTGAGTATAGGTCGCAGGCCTTGAAAAAACATAAAAAGGTGCGACCTATACACCGGAAAATACGGTATACAGTATTCTCTGACTAGCCTTATTTAAGGATGCCCAATGTGCCTTATGTGCCTTACTGCATATGCCACTTTGCCTCTATACCAACATCAACTACCTCATACATATACTGTGTACATTAACTCATATGCTGCTTTGCCACTCTTTGCAAATGTCAATGCTAGAACCTTCAGTTTATTTTATAGATATACTTTTTATACTTTTTATACTACTATGCAAAAACTCAGGACAGTATTACACTTTTATTATTTCATTTTATGCTTATGTTCATTAAATGTTTAGTGTTTTAGTGTTGGTGTAAATTTTCATACTTTTATACTACTATGCAAAGACTCAGGACAGTGTTACACTTTTACTATTTTATGCTTATGTTTATTGAATGTTTTGGTGTTTTAGTGTTTGAATGGTTACTGTTGCACCGAGGGACTGAGAGAAACGCAATTTCAATCCTGTGTATGTCCTGTACATATTGCAGTTCTGACAATAAAGTTGACTTTGACTTTGAAAATGACTCCAAGGTATTTAAATATAAAGTTTAGAAACACCGCAGCGACTGCAGCCAGCCAGCTGCCTTTTTTTTTGTCTCCCACTCGACCTGTCAATCAATTCAGTAGGCGTGTCAGCAAATGACCAATCAGCGACCTCAGTTTGTCCCGTAGGTAGAAGCTGTGCACGCAGCGGCTCAAATTACAACAAGAATTTGGAGCGAAAACGCGAGCATTTAACGCGAGAACGAAAGCAGAGCTGTGCCAGCAAACGCGTGCGCACAGAATGCACGCGCAGAGCGGCGTACAGGCAGTACGCTGAGCTCTGCCGGCGCTTTTACGCACAGTGATTGTTCAAGATTCTCTGAATCTTTTGATGATGTTATGCACGGTTGATGATAACTTAAAAGTCTTTGCTATTTTACGCTGGGTAACACCATTCTGGTATTGCTGCACTATCTTTCTACGCAACAATGGTGGAATTGATGATCCTCTTACCATCATGGCTTCTGAGAGAGAAGCTGACACTGACACTCTGAGAAGCTCTTTTTATACCCAATCATGTTGTCAATAGGCTATATGCCACGGACTTCCGTTTCAGCACTTCCGCATTCTTCACCCGTAAGACGCACTTCCGGTTTGCAGTCAACACGGTGTTAGCGATGGCGTTCTTCACGAGATCTCTGCAGGACTTGCCGACAGTCACTGTTAATAATGTCTACAGAATAATTCAGACCTTCTCTAAAGCGCCCACATCTAAGAGGGATAAAGGATTTAAGCTTTGTGTCCAACTACATAAATAAATATGAAGGTAAGTCGGTATTTGTTTTCAGTTCACCAAACTGCCTCATGTAGGCTAACACAGCTAACATAGTTAGCCTCGCTAATCTGTTGAGTAAACGTGTTTTGTCTGTACAATGTTTTCTTATTAACACAAATGTTAGTTTCAACAAGGAGGCAGGAGAAGTCACAGTTAGGGCTGAGTGTTTACAGTCCATGAGGAAGACAACCAGAAGCCCCACTGTTTGAGTCAAAGCCACCTGACAGTTCAGTTTCAAACAAGGAGGCAGGAGATTTAGAGCAGATTTAGAAACAAAAGTTATTTTAATTCAAGTTTGTGTACAAAAGTTGAGCTGAAGTCAAACCTGTTAAATCACTGTTTGTAGCAGGCCTTAATAAGAGATGTTTTCTTTCACTGCACAGGACACGGCAGGTGTTGGTGATGATGAGGGAACCCCTGGTCCATCCTAGATGTTTGTGAGACGTGGGAAGACACCACCGCTACAGCTCAAACATGAGGGAAGCAGTGAGGAGCTGAGATTGGATCCAAATACAAACAAGTTGTTCCACTGAGCACTGTAATCTGACTGATTACATGTTTTTAAATCTCCAAAAGCAGTAATTTAATTTCACTATTGAAGCTCTCTCATTTGAAATGGATCAGAGCCTCCTAAAGCTCTCCACTCTTCTACCACCACCTCTGTTGGAAGAAGTGTCCTGTTTTGTTGAAAACATGTCCTGGACGACTGAGAATCTTCACCAGCATACTCCAAAAGCAGTCGAGGAAGCTGGGAGTTAGTCAGAAGATGTAATAATAATAATATAATTTAAACAGTGTTTAAATATTGTGCCTCATTTAGCTTGACTCATACGTTTTGTACAGTAATGTAACATTATCATCAAATTTCTTTTTAATAAAATGGCTAAAACGACTCTAAGCCTGTCTTAAACCAAAATACAGTACACATTTTTTTTGGGTGATAATACATCAATGAAGACAAAAGTCAGAATGTTTTGAACATTTTATTTTCTTACAAGTAGTAAGTAGTGTGACTGTAGTGTCAGGGTAGTCCTTGAAGTCTGCAGGTAGATTTCTGCATATCTGCTCTTCAGGTAGAGCCGAGTACTGTCAATAAAAAGTTGCTGTGAAAATCTGTGACCGTGGACTGATGGACACCGTACGGGTCAGCGAGGTCCTGTTGCTTTGATCCAAGGTCAAGGTCATTTAAGAACAGGAAGAACTCAACGGGCTGCAGGGTATGAGTTAAATAATCAATAAATAACACTGAACAACTGGTAATAACTAATAATTAAATCTCAATGTCACTACAGTACTTGTGCAATAACCTGTCACACAACCTGTGTAATGTTGATTATGTGCATACATATATATGCACATAAAGTTTTAAATATATATATATATACTGTATACGTATATAAATATATACACATATATATATAATTATATATTATTATATATACTGTATGTGTATATATTTATATATATATATATTTAAAACTTTATGTGCATGCTAGCTTATATTACTAGCTTGAAATACTTGCAGTACCGTAGTTAATTCAAATTCATCCTGCTGCATTGTTATATCCGTCTCTCTTCAGGACTTTGTGAATATTATAATTACTTTTTCACTGTGCATGCTTTTAGTATACATACAGTAGTTTGTTCTTTGATTTTTAGCAAGTCAAATCTGCTCTTCTCATCCTGAGCACTTCATTGTACTGTTAACTCTGTGTTAACCTGTATAAGACAAATAAACACAAGTTGAACTTGATGGGGAGTTCCTCTCAGTTCTTGGTGAACACCGACCATGAATGGCAGAGCAGAGCAGTCATGGGCCAGAAACACATCAGGAGGTCAGATGATGCAAACCTGGAAAAAAAAACAAGTGTTCATATTTACCTACAAGTAAAAAACCAAACGGAGAACTCTTTATGAGAGTTATGCTTTAAAATAAATTAATTACATCTCAGGAAATTAAATGTTTAATTGGAGTGAAACAGTTCTGGTTTCATATTAAAGGAAACGGCAGAGAATATTTCAGAGGTGTAACAGCTCTGAAGTTACTAAGAGTTTACAAACATGTTTACAGATTAGAAAACATATGTTAAAATCTGAATATTATTTTAAAAGTATGTAGTTACAAACTTGTATTAAATCACTCATCATGACTCCAACATTAAATCTACAAGTGTGGAGTCGAGTGATAATCGTGTTTCTTACTGAGCTGCAGCTGTGTTCTCCTCCTCCTCGCTGTCCTCTTTGCTGCTTCTCCCAAAGCCCCGGTCATGGAAGTGGAAGGGATCTATTCCACTGGAACAATGCAGGTACAGCTCTTTTTTAACCACTGTTTGATGCTGGCTCTTGAATATTCTGAGGTTTAAAACGCCGGCTACAACCGAGTGTTAGCTTTAAGGCTAACTCGGTTAGCCACGAACTCTGGCATTAAAATATAAAAAACTAAGCGCTCTATTGTCCCTGCTATTCACTGGACACAACGGCACACAACAAATCTCTCTTGTTGTACCAGTAGCTCGCAGATAATTTACCTTTTGTGTCTTTTACATGGTCTAGTTCTAGAAGCTACCGCTAAAAACACCAGCAGTAGATGAGAGCCGGAAGTGAAGCGTGAAAGTCATATTTTAACGGAAGTACGTCACCACTACCCGTGGCATATAGGCTATTGACCTAATTAGTGTTAATTGGCCTTCCAGATGTTCGTTATATGCTCTATTTCCTTTTTCCAGCCACTTATTGCTACTTGTCCCAACTTTTTTGGGATTTGTTGACACTGTGAAATTTTGAATCAACATATTTTTCCTTTAAAATGTTACATTTACTCAGATTAAACTTTTGATCTGTCATCTATGTTCTATTACGAATAAAATATTGACATTTGCCATCTCCACATCATTGCATTCAGTTTTTATTCACAGTTTAGTGTCCCAACTTTTTTGGAATCCGGTTTGTATACACATTGTGTGTGTGTGTGTATATATATATCGG
>JBBPBX010048373.1:0-25773 GCA_038048925.1 Garcialebias charrua | reverse complement strand
GATAATTTTCACTTATCATGCAATCGATTTGTTTATTGTGACAGGCCTACTCTCACTGTATATTCACAGTTTCTCTTGTTTTTGTTTGTATTTAAAATCCAGCGTCAGCAGCTTTTTGTTCTGATTCTGTGTCTTCTCCTCCACAGCCGGTCTTTCCTAACGATGGGAGGGCGGTGACGACCTCCAGCGGTGTGACGCCTCAACAAACACTGCTCACAGTCTGTGCACCGCTGTGATGTGCAGTGTGAGTTCAGGACCAGCTCACACTTCAAGTTCGAGTTGCGCTACTACTTTCACTTTATGTTCAACACTTTATATCTGCCTTATAGCTTCAGAAACTTTCAAGTTCGAGTTGCGCTACTACTTTCACTTTATGTTCAACACTTTATATCTGCCTTATAGCTTCAGAAACTTTGATCATAACCAGACCAAACAACGGCGTTAGAGTGAAGGCCACGTCCACGCGTTATTTATTGTGTTGTGTGTGAGACGCTGACCGCTTCTAATTCAGTCTCCGTACAGGAAGTGACCTCACACCTGAATTATAAAACCAAGTCCTCCATTCTAACTCCTCCAGACTTTTGGTTTTACACTCCCAGAATCCTCGCTGGCGTTCCGCTCGTCTCTCCACAGACTGCGTTGGGTTCTCCAGTTGGACGGACGATCTGTGTGACTGTACACTTCAGTTTGTGAACATCTGGATCCATTAAAGGGGCAGAGCCCTGACAGAAGCACTACTGCAGGAACAGGCGAAGAACCGCCACCGAGCCCGGCCACACTACTAATGTGCAGCTTCAAGAAAGTCTTAACACAGATGAGTGGGAGGAGGACACGTGGTCCTAGCTGCAGATTAAAGGGTTGTTTTGACCATTTTGAAGTAAGTTTCCGTGTAAGAATAGAACCAACAGAACCAGTTAGTGGAAAAAGTGGATCACTGCCATCTGAGCTCCTCACAATTTATAAACCTTCACGTTCACGCCTCTACATTTCATGTTTCTTTGATTATTTCAGCAGAAAAATGTAGAGATTCCAGCTGCATGTAACTCCTGGATGCCTCAACATGTTGCTTTAATAATGCTCTTCAAACAGAATGACAAGTAAATAACAGAAAGCTGAAGCTGACAGCAGGGCTGGGGCTTCTCAGGTGCCTGATTAGATCAGAGGACGGATGCTTTGATAAGCTGTCCATATCGCTTCAAACACCATCCTGAGCTGAAAACCCCCCAAAAGGTTCGACTCCCCTCTGCTGTATTAAATGATTTTTATTCAAACAAGGGTTTGGGGATTAGATAAACAGAAAAAGGAGTCCGGCTCGGTGGAGATGTGTCCATCAGGCACCACATGTTGGAGCTTTCTGACCCGCTTCAACGTTTTTGCCGTTTTGGTCTCATTGAACCATGTGGGGAGTACGATGGAGCTTTAGGGCACGCTAAGAAAAAAACATTAAAAGCCATAAAATTACAAGAATAAAGTTGGGAAAAAAGTCTTAATATTTAACGAGATTAAAGTCGTACAAGATGTTTTGCAGTTCGTTATTTTTTTTCTTCCCCCAACTACTCTGATCCACGACGCAACCTGTCAATCAATCCAGAAGGCTTGTCAGCAAATGACCACTCCGAAGCTAAATGAATAACACAATTGTGTAATACACACATCGATAATTTTCATTTATCATGCGATTAATTGATTTATTGTTTATTGCTTAATTGATTTATTGTTAATACACACAAATGTGTAATACACACTGCATTGTAACCTGCTTGCAGTAAGGGGGTATGCTCTGATGCGCTGCAGCAGCTCTGCAGGTAAGGAGCATCATTTGCTGGCACACCTACTGGATTGATTGACAGGTCGCGTTGTGGATCCGACTCGTGGAAAAATAAACAAACAAGCTGAAAAAAATTTGTTTGACTTTATTCTTGTAATATTAAGACTTTATTCGACTTTACCCTGATGCATGCTCAATAATACAGGTAGAAAAGTCTAAAAAAGCTAAGACCAGACTTAGCTTTTTTAGAATTATTTGACTTTGTTCTCGTAATTATATCGTAATTATATAAATATATATATTTAATTTAAAATCTTCAGCTGCAGTTGCTCTGAACTCCCAGATGTTGACAGCCAGCTGTTGTACACGCCCAGTATTTGAGAATCTGGACTTCATTCACTGAAACACGTGCTCCGTACTTTATTGCTGACCTCTGCCCACATCGTACACCCACTTTTAGGATTTAGTCTGAACATCGCACACGTTCAGTCAGAGGAGAGCTCGCTGATTGTGTACGAATGAAACTAGCCATCTTGAGAGTGATGGGAGGCGCTGATGATGAGAGAAAATGTGTCGCACTTTTTCCCCCCAACATGTTTAAAACTCGAGCAACAAGACTGCGACTCCTCTGTGAGGAAACAGAGAGCGCTGTTGAGCAGCCAGACAGCAGGTAGTGTCTGGGCTTCACTTTGTCTTGCTCTGGTCGGAAACCTTTGCACAACTTAATGTGTGGCTGCCACACAAGTCAGAGTCGTCCTGTTAGTGCAGAAGGAGCTGTTTGTGTCTGCACCTCCTCCACACGTCACTTATGTGTTTACTGTTCATCAACATGAAGCTCTTACCATTGAATCCGCATCAGCTCAGTGTGCACGTTCAAATAAAAGCATTTGCATGAACCACTATGAAATTTGGAAGGTCGGGGCACATTTATTAAGACGACCGCATCCACTTTTACAGTCTGGACTGCGTTCAGATTAACAGTTAGCTCCAGATTGATGCTGTTCAAGAAGCAAACTGTTATTTGTTACACAGAGATCCACTTAAATCTGCACAGCTGACCCTTCAAGTTGCTCCGGTTGCTGCCTCTTAAATCATTTCTGCTGGTGAAGCTGCCCGATGGATGTTTTTAACGATAAAACAGAAACCGTTGACATTACCGGTGTCTCCGGTACTTTACTGCCACTTCAATCAGCAGTTTTCTTTAAACAACCGTTGTCCGTCACTTTATGCCTATTTAACACTCCGCTGACACGTCGTCTGCACTTCCTCCATTAATGTATTTTTATATAGTCTCACCTCGTTTAAATTCAGAGGCACTAAGATAAGAAAATAGATTTTGTAGATTTCTCATCAGTCTGGACAGGATTCTGTCCGACCATAAACACAAAACGCTGTGTTTTTACCGTTCACCGTTCATAAATGTAGAAACTTGTTCCTCACACTGTTGGGACGTCAAGGTTTTTAGTTTGTCTTAGTTAAACAGAATTCATTGTAAAATGAATGTTTCAGTTTGAATCTTTAAACCTGAATACTAAAAATGGCTGTATTATAAAAAACACGTTTAAAAATGTCAAATATTTGATTGTGTTGCTTCAGACAACTTGAGTTTATTTTGTTATGTGTAATACACACAAAATCTTGAACATTTTTTGTGAACTTCCTCTGATAGCTGATGATTGACATCTCGTTCTGAGGTATTAATGAGACCTGCGGTGTCCTTCACTTTGTGAACATGTACCTGCTGCTGTGCCTGTTCCACTCATCCACAGGGACTCGTGTTCTTTCTGAATAAAGATGTTTTATCACATCGTCGTCTCCTTTCTGTTCCTCATCTGAGACTCATACATACACGTGTGTATCCGACCCAGTACGGAGAGAAGGGTAATTTCTATCGCCCTCCATCCGTCTGTTGTGAGCATGATAAAAATAAGGAACTGACTTCCATTTTGGTGTGTGGCTGCATCTAGGTCAGGGGTCTGCAATCTGCGGCTCTGGAGCTGCATGTGGCTCTTTGGTTCCTCCGCAGCGGCTCTTTCAAGCTTTGACCAAAACTAACTTAAAACTGAATTTTATACGATGTTACACCCACGACAAAACTTGACTAGTTTTAGCAGTTTTCCTAATGTTTCCTTTGCAAACGTGGATACTAGTACAAACAGTACTACTTAAATAATACTTTATTCTTTATTTCTTCAAGGTAGGATACTCTTTACTACACAATTTAAATAAATAAAAATTACATAAGCCTGCACAGTTTTTTTTTTTTTAAATTAGCAAAATATATTATTTTCTTAACAAGAATCCAGCCTTCTGTGATAGGCTTGTGACCTGGATGAGGGCACCAGTGACCCCCGCAACTCAAAATGGGTAAAGACTAAAGATGGATGGATTGATAGATGGAATCCATTATTTTCTTTCATCTAAAAATAAAATATCAGTAACTGTTAATCATTGAATGGTTTTTAGTTTGATAACTTCACACCTAAGCTCCCTCTAACAAAGTGGCTCATGGGCCACCAATTGATAACGACCATTGTAGCAGGTTTTTGCAGCTCTGAACACGTTTAATGAACAAAAGAGCAGAGATTGCTTTTTTGATCGTAAACGTTGCAGACCTCTGATCTAGGTGTAAGAAAGTTTTCAAAAATGGCATTGCTACGTCAAAATCTAAGATGGTCACCGCTCCATCTGTTGGCCATACTCTGAACAAATTTAAACACAACCCTTTTGTTTTCCCATTTTTCATGAGCTGATCTCAAAGATCTAAGACTTTCTACATACACAACGGGCCTTTTTCTCTTAAATATTGTTGACAAATTTGTGTAAAGCTGTTTTTAGTGAGCACTTCTCCTTTGCTAAGATCATCCACCTCACGTGTGGCATATCCAGATGCTGATTATGCTGGTGGTGTGTGCCAGAAAACCAGTATGGTGTGACCACCATTTGCCATGCAGTGCAACACATCTTCACACAGAGTTGATCTGATTGTTGAGTGTGTAATGTTGATCCACTCTTCAGTGGCAGAGTGAAGTTGCTGGTTAGGAACTGGAATATACTCGTGTTCTATTCAAAAATACTTTATTAATTCCAGAGGGAAATTAAATGTAACTCATCATCCTGGTTTCATTAAAGAGTTGTTCTAGATGCTGATGGCTGTGAGCAGGATGTCCTACAACGGATCTAAAGACGCTTCTGACTGAAGACACTGTTGTATGACAGTCTGGTGAAAAAGATGCTGAGGTTGTCTACACTGTACTGCTCTTCATTTTATGAAGAATCTTTGTACAGTCATCTCCAAAGGTTCTGGAGTCCCCAGAACTGAGCCAGCCTTCTTTATTTTACTTATTTTATTTATAAATTTCATTTTTAAAAACAATACAAAACAATCCCATAAACAATAATACAAAATAAAAATGAAAGGCAGCAGAAAGAAGAAAAAATCTTATCTGCCCCTTTTTTCAAACAATTAGTTCAAACAATAATAATATTCAAGTAACAGTACAAAATGAATAACTCTTTCTAATTTTTCTAACTAATACATTACACATTAAGCTACTTCACATATATTTTTTTAACAATTCAGTTTTCATCATTTTCTTAAATGTAAAAATTCACTTGGCATTTTTAACATCATTCTCCAAACCATTCCATAATCCAATTCCCTGGATTGAGGTAGATACAGTAGGTACCGGTAGTAAGTTGTATTTTGGTTTTACAAATATCTCTGTCCCCTTAAAATTATAACAACTTTGTCTTTTAACAAAATGTATTTGGATATTTAAAGGTAATGTGTCATTCTGAGCCTATACATAACTGATAACATATTATAATCTACCAAATCATGAAACTTCCATAACCTCAGTTGATAAAATAATGTACTTGATGGATGACGGTAATGTTTTCTAGTGATAATTCTTACAGCTCTTTTCTGTAATACAAAAACAGGCTTAATTTGTAATTGTTTTACACAGTTTCCCCCAAACATCAATACTGTACAATATATTGAGTGTGGAACAATGATTGTGTTATACAACAAATACAGAGCTTTATCATTTAATAAGTCTGACTTTGTACAGTACTGCAATAGATTTAGATCTTTGTATTCTTGCAGAATTTATGTGTTGTTTCCATGTCAGTTTGTCATCAATAATAACACCCAAAAACTTCACCTCACTCACTCTACAAATCTCAACACCCTCAATTTTGAATGGAACATCAACAGTTTCTTTTTATTACTGAATGTAATTAGTTTTATCTAGATTTAATGATAATTTATTGAGTTTAAACCAAGTTTGTATCTTGACAAATTCTGTCTTTATCAACTCCAACATCTGTTCCATATCTTTACCCAAACGAAAAAATGTAGTATCATCAGCAAAATGACACATTTAAGGAGTCCTGACACGTTTACCAAGTCATTCACATATAAAATAAATAACTTTGGTCCAAGTACAGAGCCTTGAGGAACTCCACATGTGATATTGCATAGGTCAGATCTTACACCATTTAAAATTCTTTATGAGCTTGTTGATCTTTTTGAAGTCACTTGCTCTGGTGCTGCTATCCCAGCAGATGATGGCAGGGGATACAGCATGCTCTACAACAGACAGCATCTTGCTGCAAACATTGAAGGACTTCAGCTTCCTCAAGAAGTACAGTCTCTGTCCCTTTTTGTAGACGTCTTCACTTTTGCATCTCCAGTCCAGTCTGTTGTCCAGGTGAACCTCAAGGTGTATCTCTTGCTCTGCATCCACAGCACTTCCCTTTCAACTCTTTTGGGATTTAGGGCTGTAGTTGAGGTATTAATTGAGCTTTTGAGATGTTAATCAGCTGCTCGTGGTTGTAAAAAAAAAAAAACCTTGTTATGCTTAAATGTCCAAAAGTAAAAAGGTTTCAGTAAAAAAAAAATAATAATAATCCAGCTGCACAACATCCAATATTAGAGGAAATAATCGTCCCCCCCAAAAATCAATTTACATCCAGAAAAAAAAGGAATTAAAGTTTTGAAAGCAATATCTCAGAATGAACAGAGCTACTCCGACATGCAGCCACCTTGAGCGGTGCAATTTTAGAATATTTTCTAGATTCAGAGCATCTCAAACATGCTCAATGTTTGGAATGACTGTTCGGTGAGTGCTGGCCATGCAAGAACTGTGATGTTTTCAGATTCCAGGAATTGTGTACAAATCCTCACAACTATCCTGCTGCTACATGAGGCAATGTTCAAGGATGAATGGCACAACAACGGGCCTCAGGATCTCGTCACGGTATCTCTGTGCATTCAAGATGCCATCAATGAAATGCACCTTTGTTGTTCATAACATGCACTTGCCCATACCATAACCTCACCACCACCATGGACCACTCCATTCACAATGTTGATAACAGCAAACAGATCACCCACACAATGCCTTATGTCTTCCATCTGACCTGTACAGTGAAAACTGGGATTCATCCATACACCTGTACAATAATCATGCTGTCCAATTAGCATCTTGATACAGTATGCCATTCCTGAGTGCCTTTCTGAAGCTTATGGTGCATTTCAGCATCCCTTATGGATGGGGTCACAATAAAAGAAAAAACAATAAGGAGTAATTCATAATCACATAAAAACAAACAAACAAAAAAATGATCTAAGTAAAATATAAAGGGAGTAAAAGCTTTCCTCAGACAGATCTTTCTCTCTTCAACTTGCAACGTAATGCAATGTGAAGGAAATTGTGCGGAAGATCTTTGTTAGATCATTTTTGTTAAATTATTATGGATGTTTTCATTAATATGGCTGAGAACAACTGAACCATATGTTTGGGTTGGTAGAGAGTTGAATGAGGAGCTGAGTGGGGCTGCAGTATGCAGTTGGCTCCTAGGACACTTCCTGCTCTGAACTCAGCTGAACCAGCAGAGCCATATACTGTATAGAGCTCTATATGGCTCTGGTCTGAACTGATGAGTATAAAAACAGGCTGGGGAAAATTAATGATAATTCACATTTTATCCATTCTACCCCACAAGCATAATGTTATCTTGATCAAAATAGTATAACTTCATAATTTTTCAGTGTAAGATGATCTTAGTCTATAACTCTTGGATTAAAGCTGATGTGTATGCATTCTTTCATTAATGCTAGGCTATTATTTGGTTTGTGGTTCTCTGCAGATCCGGTGCCAAAAAACCAACTAAACAAACAAAAGACCTCTGTTCCCACAGTGCCATCTGTTGGGGAAAAAAAAACTTTAATAATGTACCAAAGAGATGTATGGTAGTCTCTTTTTATGTTTGCACTACTTGTTTGTGTTGTGTTGCAATAAACTGGCAGAATAGAGGGTTATTTTTTATAAATGTGTTTTGCATATTTCATCCACAAACAAAGAAGATTTGTTTGTGAAAAATTTTATGTCTCATCCATCCATCCATTATCTTTACCTGCTTAAAAAAGCCATGTTGTGCAAAAAATGATGGGATGCCAAAAATGGTGAGGATAAGATCAAGGTTAAGGTTTCTTTATTGTCATGTGGTACATGTGATGGGACGAAATTATGTACACAGGGTCCCAGTTATATTCATTCATTCGTTCAACCTTTATTTATACAGGCTTGCCTCGTTATATCCAACAAAATTATAAATTGTAAAGGAAAAACAGTAATAAGAAGATATGAACTAAGAAAAATGCTAAACCAAGAATATGCTAAGGACTAGTAGTACAAAAACAATACTGTACACTGAACAACAGCAGCACGAACATGAGTCTGTGTGAGCAGATGAGGACAAATGAAAACAGCAGCAGGAAATAAATCAGCAACATGGAGTCAGCAGCACAAATCAATGATCAAGTGGCATTATGTGATTTTTTTTCACAGTGATTATCCTTATTAGGGATTCATGAGTCTAACAGCTTCAGGGTAGAAGCTGTTCCTCAGTCAAGTGGTTCTGCACTTAATGCTCCTCAACCTCCTTCCTGAGGGGAGTGGGGCAAAAAGTGTGTGTGCAGGGTGAGTGGGGTCCTTCATGATGCAGGTGGCCCTCTTCCTGCATCTGGAGGTGTAGATGTCTGTGATGGTAGCGAGGCTGACTCCAATGGTCTTCTGTGCAGCCTTCACCACTCTCTGCAAAGCTTTTCTTTCTTTTTCGAGCAGGACTGTTTGCCCTCTAGCAGTGTAAGTCTAAGGCAGCATAACTAAAGGATAGTTAAAAAAAATAATGCCAACAGTAACTTTAGGTTTCCATCTTAAGTCTTATAGACAGTGTCAGCCTCACTAACAGAAGTTAGATGGTTTCACAAAAGAGAAACCTGATAAGTGGAAGCTCTGACTCACACTCTTGTAGCAATTGATAGGGATGTGAGATGGAGGAAGAAGGGTGACACTTTCTCCATCCCCTTCACTACTTTTATTATATTTATTTAGATCTCATTAAAGTGGAGCACCCGTTGGCCAGTTTACTGACCAAACAACTTCATTAATATATTCACCCTTTAATGATCAGAACCAGTCACTGAAATAAAATCTGTTAATTACAGGGAGTTCTGTACCAGAACAAATTAATATTCATCTGAATGAAGAGACCAAAGTTGCCTTTGAAGTTTTATTACAAAAATAATCAAACTAAAATAGACATCAATATTAAACAAACAATAACAATGAATCAATCCAGGCTTAATTCTCTTATCTAAGACAAAATTGACTCTTTGAACAGGAATTATTTCAGTTTTATACAAAGTATGCACATTAATTTAGACAAAGTTTGGTCATTTTAATAAATTGTTTACTTTGGATTGTGATTGAAAAGAGTTATTTAATGTGATCAGATAAAGTCATTTATCATCTCTGCACAATTGTTTTGGGACAGGCCGACTCTATTGCTTTCCCATCTGCCTTTATAGTTTATGCTGATACATTCAATGGCGAATCCAAACAGCAAGATTCGTGGTCACTTTGCCAGTCCGTGCTTGTAGCCTTCTCCAAGGTCGATTCCTTCATGGCAGTGAGTTCTAGCTTGCAAAGAATTTGAGTCTGAGTACTTGAAACATGGTGCAATCCTTCATGTAAGGCAGGCAGCCTCACCATTGCCAAAACTGCTGCCAACGTTTTCCCAATTTGTTGATATCCCAGGTACCCACCGAGTCCAAAAAGCAGAAACCCTGTCATCATAAATCTAATGTACACATCTTCAACGTCCTCAATGGAAAATAGACACAAATGCAAACTTATATACACAGACTTTAATTACCTAAATCATACACACCTGAGACAACACACCTGAGACAGACAACATGCAAGACAAGGAGACGACCACCAGAGGGAGCCACATCCTTACAAATGGTTACTGTTGCACCGAGGGACAGAGAGAAATGCAATTTCAATCCTGTGTATGTCCTGTACATATTGCAGTTTTGACAATAAAGTTGACTTTGACTTGACTTTGACTTATACACTCACCAGTGTCTGGAACAAACTAGCAGTTATTTTGGAGAAATTGTTTTATATGGTACTACCTGAGCAACATTGATGGTGTATTTGTAGCTGCTGGTCCCTGTTCCTCCTCATCTGCAGCCTGACTGAGCTCTTCTGGAGTTTAATTCATTTCATATGAAGGTCTGCCTTGACAAGGATAGATCAGAACACAGATCAGTATTAATACAGTAACAGTGACAACACACTAGAAACTTTAAACAGTTTATTTCACAAAAACACAGCTGTCCACTCTGTCTAAAATCAGACTACGTTATATAAAAAATATAAACCCAACCTAAACTAGGCTGACCCACTTCTATGAACTAAACACCCGGACAAAATCGTGGCAAAAATTATGGCACAACTCCAACAAAACGAATTTATACACTCACCAGGATGTCTGGAACAAACTAGCAGTTATTTTGGGACATGGAGAAAGTTATATCAGGACGTTTCACAGCTGATATCAGGACATTCATCTCCTTTTTGTTAGGTCCGACACATGAGCTCCCTCGCGCTGCTTCCAGCAGCGAACAGAAACAGAAAGTCCGTTTTCTATCTACTTTCAGGTCGTGTGACCGGACATTACATCCAATAACACAGCATGTTTAGACCATTGCAAAACTGTTACAACCTTCTTTCTAACAAAAAAAACGAGAGACAGAGCTTCTTTTAGTAAGGCATTAAAAATGGAGATTTCTTTCCCACAATGCTGTGCGCCGCTTTGCGCCGCAGACCAGTGACGTCACGCTCCAAAGCTCTATTATCAGAGTCAGTCAGAGAGTCTTTATTGTCATTTGCACCGCATGTGGTACATGTGATGAAAACGAGATTATGTACACGGGGTCCCAGTTACATCCAACAACAAATGCAAGAGAAAAACAGTAATAACATCTAGAATTAACTAAGAAAAACATCAACTAGTAATACACTAAGCCCTAATATAGTGGAAAAACATCATTATAAACAGCAGCACGAACATGAGTCTGTATGAGCAGATGGTCACAGATGAACACAGCAACAAGAAAACAGATCAGCATCAGCATGATGTGATATTTTGCAGTGTTTATTCTTATTTATTTATTCATGAGTCTAACAGCCTCAGGGTAGAAGCTGTTCCTCAGTCTAGTGGTTCTACATTTGATGCTCCTCAACCTCCGTCCTGAGGGGAGTGGGGCAAAGAGTGAGTGTGCTGGGTGAGTGAGGTCTTTCATGATGCAGGTGGCTCTTTTCCTGCATCTGGAGGTGTAAATGTCTGTGATGGTGGGGAGACTGACTCCAACAGACTTCTGTGCAGCCTTCACTACTCTCTATAGAGCTTTCCTCTCTGCAACTGTGCAGCCTAGCCTAGTTATTATCCTAGTAAATGTTTATTTAAATGTTAATTGTAACATTTCTGCATTTTTAAGTCAGTCCAACAGCTGCATTGTCAACTGTTGTAATATTTTCATTTTATCTAGACAATACGGACCTTCTTGAGCTGAATTTGTGTTTTTCAAAGATCGTGGCCTTTGACCTTTCTTTAAGAAGGTTAATTAGGGAAAATAGTCATTTTGTTTGTAAAGATTAAGGGTTGCTGGCAACTGTCTTGGAAGAGAAAAATGCAGTTTAGGAGACATTCGTAAAATTTAGTTTTTGACACTTGAATATAATACTAACATTTAAAATGAAGATAATGTGTAGTTTTTAATTAAAAAGTGGTATTTAAGTGAAAGTTATTAAATAGTGTTGGAATAAAGGGATAAAATTGTGTCAGATTAAAGTATTCCATAAGCTCAAATCATGTCGTCATAATGTGTTTAAATCACATTTCTTCAACACAATATATTCATCTTTTTCCAAAGTGAAAATTTTGTGTCAGATTAAAGTATTCCATAAGCTCAAATCATGTCATCCTAATGTGTTTCAATCACATTTCTTCAACACAATATATTCATCTTTTTCCAATGTTAAAATTTTGTGTTAATTTAACTTAATTGTTTATGGTGCTGCCAAAGCAAAATGTATGTGTGCAACCAATTTCCACCATTATATTACGTTAAACCAGCGTTTCTCAAATAGTGGGGCGCGCCCCCCTGGGGGGGCGCAGTGCGATGCCAGGGGGGGCCCGGGCTCTTGTGACCCAGTTTTGAATTTTCTTATTGCGCCGCGGAACTAAAATTCCTAGGCGTGTTTCAGCACGGCGCTATTATCTGTAGCACGCGTAGCATTAGCTTCTCGCTGCGTTGTCTTGTTTGGGAAAGTTATGGCTTCCTTGTTTAAAAAGACGAGCGCAAGTCCAAAGCTGTTGTTTCAGGACGTTGTTTCATGCAGACTGGTGCAGACATGCAGAGGCGCGGAGCGCTCCGCCACGAGAGAACAAACGAGATCTGCAGCTGCAACACGTTCTTTTTTTTCAACACGTCTTGTTAACGGACTTGAAACAACTTCATCCCAACGTGAACGTCTCTTCTAAAAGCAAGAAAAGCAGCTTGTTGCAAAGACCGCTAACAGCAGCATTTAAACTTCCATGAGGTAAATCAGAACGGTCCAGATCACAGTCGCAGCTGTAGAAGTTTTAAAGCTCTGGGTTGATGTGCAGGCTTTAAAGTTCGTGAGCTCCGCCACAACATCCATCATGTCAACACTTCAGACTGTTTTGAAGCTCCGCTCCAGAACTGAAAGTAACAAAGTTCATCACTTTATGAAAAAAATAAAACTGATGTCAACAAGCCCTGGAGCTCTGATGATGATGATGACCGAGCGATTTAACCACCTCATAACAAACGTTCAAGAAGAGGTATTGTTGTCTTATTAATATTATCATCTATATAATTTTTTAATTTAAAGTTATAATCTTATTAACTCTTTCTTTTTTACCTCTTTGTGTTCTTCAGGGAAATCCACCACATCACCTCCAGTAGAAGTGTGTGACTGAACTCTGAACTTTTCCAGAGACACCCTGATGCATGCTGCTCAATAATCCAGGTAGAATAACCTAAAAAAGCTAAGTCTGGTCCTCTTCCAGGCACCTGTCCCACTTGGGGGAGCAGGTCCAAGAAGAAGTTGTGAGTAATGAGGACAAATTGCACTACTTTTACACTACTTTTTATATCTACACTACTGCTGATATATACTGTATATTCTTTTTACTAGCCTTATTGCATATGCCACTTTACCTCTGCACACCTGCTTCTGCAGGACTTGGTGGCTGCAGAAGAGGTCATGCAATCATGTGGATCATCTGTTCTGGAATAGGCACATCTAAAACATTCAGAGCAGGGAGGCCTGAGGACTTGAATTGAGAATCACAATTTTATATACAAATTATACTACAGTGGACGTATAATAAACCTTTTTCTTTTTAACCCTCTTTTGGTATGTGCGAGGTTATTACAGCCACCGTATTTATAGTCGCAGCGGAGAGTAGGGGGGCGCGGACCGGATTCTTCTTCCTGTGGGGGGGCTTAACAGAAAATAATTGAGAAGCGCTGCGTTAAACCAACAAGTTCTTTTTTTTCAGTGATGTTGATTTGCTGTATTCATTCAACCTTTATTTATACAGGCTAGCCTCGTTGAGCCACGAGGACTCATTTACAAGAGGAACCTGTTTCACTCACACCCAGGGTCAATTTTAGAGTCACCAATCAGCCTAACATGCATGTTTTTGGACTGTGGGAGGAAACCGGAGCACCCGGAGAAAACCCACGCATGCACGGAGAGAACATGCAAACTGTCATGATCTGCTGCTTAATGTTTGAACCCACGTGCAGAAAAACAGACTGGCTCACGAAATAATGATTTATTTAACAAAAACAATAATGCTGATGGAACAAAAACACTTACTGAGAGGAGATGAGCAGATCATACACCGTGGAAAGACAAAGCCCCGGTGCTCAAGGAGTGAATACACAGAGTTTATATACTGACACAAACGAGACAGTGAGGAGCACCTGGGGTGATTAGAATGAGGACCAGCTGTGAATGATTAATGCTGAAGGCCTGAGCACAGAGAGACAGACTGAGGAGTGGGAAATGACAGAGACTGAATGAGATACACAGAAACCAGTAAACAAAGCTCAGAATAACAAAGTATGGCAGGAGGGGAACACAAAATAACATAAAGAAACAGAGCCTAAAGAAAACAGACAGGGACAGAACCTGACATAACCCCCCCCTCAAGGGTGGCACCTGACACCCCCAAGACGGACCCCACAAGAACAAGGGCGGGCGGAGGGAGGCAACAGGCAGGACGGCGGGCCAACATCAGCCCGATCCGGGGGGCGCCCAGGAGATCGCCCATCACCACCAGCCCGATCTGGAGGACGTCCAGGAGGCCGCTCATCACCACCAGCCCGATCTGGAGGACGTCCAGGAGGCCGTCCATAATGCGGCAGCACGTCAGGCGGGCGACCAGAGTACCGTCCAGCAAGAAACACACCCCCAAGGAAAGGGATGGCTGGGACACCACAGTCGGCCGGAAAACTTTCTTCGTCGGCCGGGACACCACAGTCGTCGGCCGGAACACAGCCGTCGGCCGGGACACCACAGCCGTCGGCCGGAACACAGCCGTCGGCCGGAACACAGCCGTCGGCCGGAACACAGCCATCGTCATCGCCAGGACCCCCGTCGTTGGGCGCCGAGATGTTGTCGGGCGCCGAGGCAGGCGATAAGACGTCTGTGGCGCTGGGACCCTCTGTCGAGCACAGCCGTCGGCCGGAACACAGCCATCGTCATCGCCAGGACCCCCGTCGTTGGGCGCCGAGATGTTGTCGGGCGCCGAGGCAGGCGATAAGACGTCTGTGGCGCTGGGACCCTCTGTCGAGGCGTCTGCGGCGCTGGGACCCCCGTCGTCAGGACCCTCTGAGACATCGTCGGGGACCCCGTCGTCAGGACCCTCTGAGACGTCGTTGAGGACCACGTCGTCGGGGACCCCGTCGTCAGGACCCTCTGAGACGTCGTTGAGGACCACGTCGTCGGGGACCCCGTCGTCAGGACCCTCTGAGACGTCGTTGAGGACCACGTCGTCGGGGACCCCGTCGTCAGGACCCTCTGAGACGTCGTTGAGGACCACGTCGTCGGGGACCCCGTCGTCAGGACCCTCTGAGACGTCGTTGAGGACCACGTCGTCGGGGACCCCGTCGTCAGGACCCTCTGAGACGTCGTTGAGGACCACGTCGTCGGGGACCCCGTCGTCAGGACCCTCTGAGACGTCGTTGAGGACCACGTCGTCGGGGACCCCGTCGTCAGGACCCTCTGAGACGTCGTTGAGGACCACGTCGTCGGGGACCCCGTCGTCAGGACCCTCTGAGACGTCGTTGGGGACCACGTCGTCGGGGACCCCGTCGTCAGGACCCTCTGAGACGTCGTTGGGGACCACGTCGTCGAGACCCTCGGAGACGTCGTCTGCTTCGTCGAGACCCTCGGAGACGTCGTCTGCTTCGTCGAGACCCTCGGAGACGTCGTCTGCTTCGTCGAGACCCTCGGAGACGTCGTCTGCTTCGTCGAGACCCTCGGAGACGTCGTCTGCTTCGTCGAGACCCTCGGAGACGTCGTCTGCTTCGTCGAGACCCTCGGAGACGTCGTCTGCTTCGTCGAGACCCTCGGAGACGTCGTCTGCTTCGTCGAGACCCTCGGAGACGTCGTCTGCTTCGTCGAGACCCTCGGAGACGTCGTCTGCTTCGTCGAGACCCTCGGAGACGTCGTCTGCTTCGTCGAGACCCTCGGAGACGTCGTCGGGCGGTGAGACGTTGTCGGGCTCCTCTGTGACGTCATCCGGACCCTCGTCGTCAGGACCCTCGTTGTCGTGCTCCTCTGTGACGTCATCCGGACCCTCGTCGTCAGGACCCTCGTTGTCGGGCTCCTCTGAGACGTCGTCAGGACCCTCGTTGTCGGGCTCCTCTGAGACGTCATCCGGACCCTCATCGTCTGGGCCCTCGGCGTCTGGACCCTCGGCGTCTGGACACTCTGAGAAGACGAGGTCTGCAGCAGCCGAAGCGTCGAGGTCTGCAGCAGCCGAAGTATCAAGGACCAGAGATGGCAAGTACTTTGCCACAAAAGCTGCCTGCCAACGTTCCAGCTCCTCCTGTGACACCCTCTCTCCCTCCTCCAGAAAGCGAGGGCTGGGCTGTACATCTGGTGGCGAGCGAGGAGGAGACGGACAGCGGGGTGCAGCGGCGAGGTGAGGTGGAGAGGGATGAAGCTGAGAGTCGGTGGTCTTGCCTCTTCTTTGCCGCCTCTTCCTGCTGCGTTGGTGGTGTGAGCTGAAGACGGGCGCACCCCAGAGTTCCTCCTCCAGCTCAGCGTCATCGTCTGACCACAGCAGCAGATGTGACGAGCCCCCAGAACTGAGACCTCATTTCCTCTTCCTCCACAAGAAGAGGTGATGGTAGGATCTCCACCTCCGGGCTGTGGTGACCTCGTCTCCGGACGGGTTCAGTCCGAAACGCCCCCCACCGGATCACAGGCTCCTCCATCAGTTCCTGTTTCTCCTTGTCCCTCTGAGCAGTTTTGTCTGCCTCACGGGCGAGCCATTCAAAAATATCTATTTTTCTGCTGGGCTCTTTCTGATGACCGGGGCTTTCTGTCATGATCTGCTGCTTAATGTTTGAACCCACGTGCAGAAAAACAGACTGGCTCACGAATGTAAAATGAATAATGATTTATTTAACAAAAATAATAATGCTGATGGAACAAAAACACTTACTGAGAGGAGAGGAGATGAGCAGATCATACACCGTGGAAAGACAAAGCCCCGGTGCTCAAGGAGTGAATACACAGAGTTTATATACTGACACAAACGAGACAGTGAGGAGCACCTGGGGTGATTAGAATGAGGACCAGCTGTGAATGATTAATGCTGAAGGCCTGAGCACAGAGAGACAGACTGAGGAGTGGGAAATGACAGAGACTGAATGAGATACACAGAAACCAGTAAACAAAGCTCAGAATAACAAAGTATGGCAGGAGGGGAACACAAAATAACATAAAGAAACAGAGCCTAAAGAAAACAGACAGGGACAGAACCTGACACAAACTTCACCCAGAAAGGCCCCCGGACCGGGATTTGAACCGGGGACCTGCTCGCTGAGAGGCAGCAGCTCTACCAGTTGTGCCACCGTGCTGCCCATCTGTTATGCGCCACCGCTGACAACCTGGAAATGTGGACCAGTGTTGTGCCCAACATAGATTGGCTGCCAGATGGCGTCCTCGGAAGCGTGCACAAGAGGACATTAAGAATTTAACACGATTAACGTTTAAAAACAATTATTTGTTTGCTCAAAATTATAGCAAAGCTGTGTCTCAGTTGAACTTTTCCTTAATTTGAACTTTTCCTTAATGATGGGGCCGAGATGGTGTAGAGGCAGGGCAGCCGGCTCAGGACCGGAAGGTCTCGGGTTTGATCCCCGGTCACGGCATACCTCGTTGTGTCCCTGGGCAAGACACTTAACCCCGAGTTGCTCCCGGTAGGACTGGTTGGCGCCTTGCATGGCAGTCTACCGCTACCGGTGTATGAATGTGTGTATGAATGGGTGGATGGTTGGTACTGTGAAGCGCTTTGGGGCCCCTCAAAGGGGGCTGGAAAGCGCTATATAAGTAAGCTCCATTTACCATTTAATAAATGAACTTTAATGGTCAAAGCTATCCACAACCTTACCCCTCCTTATCTATCTGACCTCCTACAAATCTCCATCCCATCACGCTCTCTCAGATCCTCCTCTTCACTACATCTCCATGTACCCTCTGCCCGCCTCTCCACCATGGGGAGCAGGGCCTTCACCTGCTCTGCCCCTCACCTCTGGAACGCTCTACCGCCAGACCTTCGAAACACCACCTCCCTTTCTCTGTTCAAGACTGCTCTGAAAACACATCTCTTTAGACTAGCTTATCATTAACTTTACTAAATGTATTTTTATTATTTTGTATTTTATATTCTTTATTTATTTTATATTTCAATTTGTTCCTGCTGATGTTTGAACGGTGTTTGTTTGTTTTCTTGCTGTGAAGTGTCCTTGGGTGTCCTGAATGGCACTTTTAAATAAAATGATTATTATAATTATTATTATAAATCAGGTGCATTTCATCTGGGCGGCATGGAGAAATGCAGCTGATTTGATGTTTGCTCCATTAATTCCAGCGGGAGATGAAGGTGACCTGTGTGGCAAGCCAAGTGTCTCAATAATATAGCGACTTCAACCTATTAATGAGACACTTGACTTGCCATATTACTGGGGGTCCCTCTAGTGGCTGAAAATGGTAGTGTTCAATATTTTCCATGTCAGAATGAGTCACAGCAGGAGATCCTCTTGGATGTACAGAGTTTCAAGCAGAGTTTCAGCAGTCCTCTGAGCAGCAGGTCCACTCCGTGAGACTGTGTCCCCAGTGTCAGCTGTACCTCCTGCTTCACCAGATATTCCCGGACAACCAAAAGAGGTTGACCCTCCAGATTTCCATTTTGCAGCCGCAGAAGCAGCCAGACCTCAAGCTCTCCATGTCTCAATTCCCCAAGCAGACAGCAACAGCAGCTCCTCCAATCACTTCAGCATTAGACAAAGACAATCTGGGTCACATAATCGCCACCACTGCAAGAGGGTCGAGCTGTAACATCAGCTCCTGTGGTTCCCCCAGTCATCTTCTCCCATGGTCCCCAGCCATCTTTTCCTATGTGGTCCTCCAGCCATCAGTTCCTGTGGTCCCCTACTCATTTTCTCTTGGACCGTTCCTTTTCACAAAGATGGCTTCCTTTACTCCTCTCTGCATCGTTCCTGTCTATCAAGGATGTGAACATCTTCATCCCTGAAAGAGTGACCTCTGGCCTGGAGATGAGTGTAGACCACAGAGTCCTGACCTGATGATGTTGATCTTCAGCGCTGGGCCATCCTTTTGGCCAGTGGCTGTTCAGTTTCCGCGATATAATAGCAAACAACCATCAGTGTGCTAACGATCCATCGTTAGGCTGATGGTCCTCCTTGATCATGTGAGCAGCTGGTTTCAGGCTGTCATCAGCCAACTGGTTGATCCACTGTGAGAGGGTGCTATTTATAAGACTGAGCTGAATACAGCAGCTCAGACTGAGGAAGTCTTTCGGACAGAAGACGAAACGTTTTTACAATTTTTATTTTTTATTTTTTATTTTTTAATGTCCAGTAGCCTGGTTAAAACCAGACCCTTGTCCTTCACTTCGCTTTGTACAGTAGGTACGAAGCGAAGTGAAGGACAAGGGTCTGGTTTTAACCAGGCTAATGTCCAGAGGAGACTGCTTTTTTAGATTTGTCTAAAATAACTTAATGTACTAAAATAACATGTAACTATGACATTAAATAAAACAAGGCTCGAAAGAAGTTCCTACCTACGGAAGAGCATTGCATTCACCGAATTAAAAAAAAGTTGACTCATTATCTCATAATTATGAGATCCTGATCTCATAATTATGAGATACTATCTCATAATAATGAGATCCTATCTCATAATTATGAGATACTATCTCATAATTATGACATCTTATCTCATAATTATGAGATACTATCTCATAATTATGAGATACTATCTCATAATTATGACATCTTATCTCATAATTATGACATCTTATCTCATAATTATGAGATACTATCTCATAATTATGAGATACTATCTCATAATTATGACATCTTATCTCATAATTATGAGATCTTATCTCATAATTATGAGATACTATCTCATAATTATGAGATCTTATCTCATAATTATGACATCTTATCTCATGAGATAATATCTCATAATTATGAGATCTTATCTCATAATTATGACATCTTATCTCATAATTATAAGATAGTATCTCATAATTATGACATCTTATCTCATAATTATGAGATACTATCTCATAATTATGAGATGCTATCTCATAATTATGAGATAAATTAGAAAGAGTCATTGTTGAGCTACCATATTCAGGCAAATTTTTATTATTACTATTATTTTAATTAATTAATTTATTTTCTCTGGGCGATTATGCAAACGAGATGATGACGTCATGGCGCTACAGCCAATAGCGGCTGTCCTTACTGCGTCAACAGAACGGAGTGTAGCGCGCGCTGTTCAGAGCACGAGTTTGCTAACAGCTATGTTGACGCTGTGACCACGACGTCCAAGGAGAGGAGGAAACAGCGACTTTTAGCCGTCATTATGTCTGTAAGTGACATGTCCGCGGTGTTAAACATCCTCCGCTCCCTGTACGGACACGTGCAGACTCTGGAGCAGTTCGTGAGCAGCCTGGACTTCAGAGAGGGCACCAAGGTGGTTCTGGTGGAGGAGTCCGACACGAACCTCCTCAAAACCTTCGTCTCGTGTGTGTTTGTGTGCTTTGATGAGAAGCTGCAGCAGGTCCCGAGCTGCAACCAGGTACAACAGCTTTCACAACAACACACTGATAAAACATGAACCTAAGGTTGTCGTGTGATGACTCTCAGCTACTACCAGTGGTGGAGAAAGTACTCCACTGTACAAATAAACAGACAAAATTGTACTCTAGTAAAAGTAGAAGTACCATATTAATGTTTTTACTTAGGTAAAAGTAAATAAGTACTTGCTTTTAAAAATACTTAAAAGTATTAAAGTAAAAGTATTTGCTGAATGTATTACCTAACGCAATGGTCTACAATATCAGAGTGCGTACTGTATGTATATTTTCTGTAATACATTAATAGTGTTGTATCATTTTAATGAACAATTGCAGATAATACATGTTTTTATTGTTTACTCTGTGACACAGTTCACACTTGGACTTGTGATTCTGTGTGTCAGAATTTCATGGATGACATGCAGAGTTAAATGTCATTAAGCAAAATAAGAATAATAAGGAATTATGTCTTTGAAAGTTTTTATTTAACACAAACCAATGTGTCATTTTAACTGCAGTAAAAACATTTAAAGCTGCAGTCTGCAGTTTCTGTAGTGCAGTCTGTAAATTTTCTAAAATATATATTTTTAACATATTTCTTCATTCTGTCACTATCTCCTGACAGACTGATGTTAGACAAAGTAATCTCTGAAAAAAACTATAGTCCCCTTGCTTCTCCAGGTGTTACTAAAAGCATTTCTAATAACCCACAGTGACCCGCCGTTAACCAGCCAATAAAAACAGAGCTTCTCACTTCTCACGCCCCTAACCCACGCCCCCGCCTGTCCCAGCCCCCGCGGCCACGCACGTTCTCGTTCAAAGGATTGCAAAGCGATGCAAAACTGTTTTGTATGTGACACAAATGTATTAAATTCCCCTTTTTCATCCCTGATCTGGACTTTTCTTTTGTTTTTTTGCCAAAAGTCAAGTGATCGCTTCCTCCTCCGCTGACTCCATGACTGAAACATTGAGGAAATGAATGAATTTGTCACGAGCGAATTAAACTCATCTGGGCATGTCCCACCGGGAGGAGACCCAGAGGAAGACCCAGGACACGCTGGAGGGACTATGTTTTTCGGCTGGCCTGGGAACGCCTTGGGATTCCCCCAGAGGAGCTGCTCCAAGTGGCTGGGGAGAGGGAAGTCTGGGCCTCCCTACTTAGGCTGCTACCCCCGCGACCCGACCCGACCCCGGATAAGCGGACGAAAATCGATGGAATTAAACTCATTTCCAACGTGGCTGCACGAGGCTCTGCAGATTTCATGGTGTTCTGGTGTGCTGGACCAGCGCTCCCTGTTTTTATTTTATTTTTTATAACGTTTTATTAAAATATAAACACAGAACTTTGCAGCGGCTGCGACAGGACATGAGTGGAGGCGGAGCTAAGAAGGCAGAGCTGAATTTCAGCAAGAGCAAGGGGGAGCAGAGCCATATATGGCTCTGAGGGGGAGGGACCAGAATGCTTTCCCTGTTGAAATTTTTTCTAAGTGCTGCGTTCTACAGAAACTGCAGACTGCACCTTTAAGTAAAAGTTGTCTGAAAAAAGAAGCATTAGACCTAACAAAGGAATAGATCACTTCAACTCCAGTTTGTCATCAACTCTAGTTAAAATACTTTCTAGTCAACTTGTAATTGGTCAATCCACAGTATTCCTGGGGGTGTCACTGTAGAAGCGAATGTGCATTGTACTTCCTGTCCGACACCGGAAGTGCCTGTATTCCATAGGCGAGTATGGATCGCGGGTGTTTTTGAAAGTTATTTTCATTCATTTTATCGGAGCAAACACAGCTTTTGTTTAAACGGAACGTTTACTGAAATGTCCTACCGGGGTTCAGGTACCTGCTGTGCTGTTCGCGGCTGCACCAACAACCGGACCAAGCTAAATCTTTGGCTAAAACAACAGTGTTTTCAACACGGACCCAAAACAAAGAAAGAGTGTTCCTGCATCCTTCTCTATGGCTGTGTCTGCGCGATCAGGTAAAACAGATCAGCAGCAACATGAAACAGATCAGCAGCAACATGAAACAGATCAGCAGCAACATGAAACAGATCAGCAGCAACATGAAACAGATCAGCAGCAACATGAAACAGATCAGCAGCAACATGAAACAGATCAGTAGCAACATGAAACAGATCAGCAGCAACATGAAACAGATCAGCAGCAACATGAAACAGATCAGCAGCAACATGAAACAGATCAGCAGCAACATGAAACAGATCAGCAGCAACATGAAACAGATCAGCAGCAACATGAAACAGATCAGCAGCAACATGAAACAGATCAGCAGCAACATGAAACAGATCAGCAGCAACATGAAACAGATCAGCAGCAACATGAAACAGATCAGCAGCAACATGAAACAGATCAGCAGCAACATGAAACAGATCAGCAGCAACATGAAACAGATCAGCAGCAACATGAAACAGATCAGCAGCAACATGAAACAGATCAGCAGCAACATGAAACAGATCAGCAGCAACATGAAACAGATCAGCAGCAACATGAAACAGATCAGCAGCAACATGAAACAGATCAGCAGCAACATGAAACAGATCAGCAGCAACATGAAACAGATCAGCAGCAACATGAAACAGATCAGCAGCAACATGAAACAGATCAGCAGCAACATGAAACAGATCAGCAGCAACATGAAACAGATCAGCAGCAACATGAAACAGATCAGCAGCAACATGAAACAGATCAGCAGCAACATGAAACAGATCAGCAGCAACATGAAACAGATCAGCAGCAACATGAAACAGATCAGCAGCAACATGAAACAGATCAGCAGCAACATGAAACAGATCAGCAGCAACATGAAACAGATCAGCAGCAACATGAAACAGATCAGCAGCAACATGAAACAGATCAGCAGCAACATGAAACAGATCAGCAGCAACATGAAACAGATCAGCAGCAACATGAAACAGATCAGCAGCAACATGAAACAGATCAGCAGCAACATGAAACAGATCAGCAGCAACATGAAACAGATCAGCAGCAACATGAAACAGATCAGCAGCAACATGAAACAGATCAGCAGCAACATGAAACAGATCAGCAGCAACATGAAACAGATCAGCAGCAACATGAAACAGATCAGCAGCAACATGAAACAGATCAGCAGCAACATGAAACAGATCAGCAGCAACATGAAACAGATCAGCAGCAACATGAAACAGATCAGCAGCAACATGAAACAGATCAGCAGCAACATGAAACAGATCAGCAGCAACATGAAACAGATCAGCAGCAACATGAAACAGATCAGCAGCAACATGAAACAGATCAGCAGCAACATGAAACAGATCAGCAGCAACATGAAACAGATCAGCAGCAACATGAAACAGATCAGCAGCAACATGAAACAGATCAGCAGCAACATGAAACAGATCAGCAGCAACATGAAACAGATCAGCAGCAACATGAAACAGATCAGCAGCAACATGAAACAGATCAGCAGCAACATGAAACAGATCAGCAGCAACATGAAACAGATCAGCAGCAACATGAAACAGATCAGCAGCAACATGAAACAGATCAGCAGCAACATGAAACAGATCAGCAGCAACATGAAACAGATCAGCAGCAACATGAAACAGATCAGCAGCAACATGAAACAGATCAGCAGCAACATGAAACAGATCAGCAGCAACATGAAACAGATCAGCAGCAACATGAAACAGATCAGCAGCAACATGAAACAGATCAGTAGCAACATGAAACAGATCAGTAGCAACATGAAACAGATCATCAGCAACATGAAAAAGATCAGCAGTAACATGAAACAGATCAGCAGTAACATGAAACAGATCAGTAGCAACATGAAACAGATCAACATTAATATAAAACAGATCAGCAGCAACATGAAAACAAATCAGCAGCAACATAAAACAGATCAGCAGCAACATAAAACCGATCAGCAGCAACATGAAATAGATCAGCAGCAACATGAAATAGATAAGCAGCAACATGAAATAGATAAGCAGCAACATGAAACAGATCAGCAGCAACATGAAACAGATCAGCAGCAACATGAAACAGATCAGCAGCAACATGATGTGATATTTCACAGTGTTTATTCTTATTATTTATTTATTCATGAGTCTAACAGCCTCAAGGTAGAAGCTGTTCCTCAGTCTAGTGGTTCTACATTTGATGCTCCTTAACCTCCGTCCTGAGGGGAGTGGGGCAAAAAGTGAGTGTGCTGGGTGAGTGTGGTCCTTCATGATGCAGGTGTCTCTCTTCCTGCATCTGGAGGTGTAAATGTCTGTGATGGTGGGGAGACTGACTCCAACAGACTTCTGTGCAGCCTTCACCACTCTCTGTAGAGCTTTCCTCTCTGCAACTGTGCAGCCTCCATGCCACACGTTGATGCTGGAGCACAGGATGCTCTCCACTGCACACCTGTAGAACGAGGTGAGAACTGGGCTGCTCAGACCAGCTCGTCTCAGCCGTCTGAGGAAGTAGAGTCTCTGATGACCTTTCTTGATCAGGCTGGTGGTGTTGTTGCTCCAGCTGAGGTTATCATTCATGTGTACACCCAAGTATTTGTAGCTGGAGACCACTTCCACTGCAGATCCACTTATGTTCAGTGGGGTGTGGGTGTGTTTGTTCCTTCTGAAGTCCACAATCATCTCCTTTGTCTTCTTCACATTCATGTGAAGATTATTCTCTTTGCACCAGCTCTCCAGGTGTTCCACCTCCTGTCTGTAGCTGGACTCATCATTGTTTGTGATGCATCCCACCACCGCTGTATCATCTGCAAACTTAACAATATGACAGCCTGGATGTGTGGCTGTACAATCATATGTGAGCAGAGTGAACAGAAGGGGGCTCAGCACACATCCTTGAGGAGAGCCAGTGCTGAGGGTAATGGTGGAGGAGGAGAAGTTGTGGATCTTCACGGACTGTGGTCTGTTTGTTAAGAAGTCTAGTACCCAGTTACAAATAGAGGGGCTTAGTCCAAGTGTGGATAGTTTGTCCATCAGAGTTTGGGGGATCATGGTGTTGAAGGCAGATGTGAAGTCCACAAAGAGCAGACGCACGTATGAGTCCTTCTGATCCAGGTGGGTGAGAGCAGTGTGGACCACAGAGGAGATGGCGTCCTCTGTTGATCGGTTCTCGCGGTATGCATACTGATGAGGGTCCTCGTTGATGTTGACGGTTGTTTTGATGTGGGTCATGACCAGTTTTT
>JBBPBX010048372.1:0-10229 GCA_038048925.1 Garcialebias charrua | reverse complement strand
ATATATATATATATATATATATATATATATATATATATATATATACTATATATATATATATATATATATATATATATATATATATATATATATATTTTTTTTTTTCTTCTTTCGGCTTTTTCCCTGCGTTAGGGGTCACCACAGCGATCTAGTCGCATGAAGATTTGGCAGTTGTTTTTACGCCGGATGCCCTTCCTGACACAACCACAGACCACCGAGCAACCACAGCCCTCTGTGTGGAGCAGAGAGCTGATATCTAGGGTTCCCGGGGGAGCAGATGTGGGTTAAGGGCCTTGCTCAAGGGCCCAGAGTGGGGAAGATGAGGGTGGAGACAGGTGTGACTGCTTCACTTATCCCACCCACATCTTTGATGTTGTCGGTACCGGGGCTTGAACCGGCGACCTTCCGATCACAAGCGCACCTTCTTAACCTCTGCGCCACCACTCCCACATATATCTATATATATATATATTGAAATATATATATAAAATGTATATGCACAGTATGTATGTATATATATGTATATATATATACTAGGGATGTCCCGATCCGATCACGTGATCGAAAACCGGGTCCCGATCACGTGATTTCAGACTCGACTCGACTCGGGCGTTACACACCGATCAGGGATCGGATATATATGTGTATATTTATTCTAAACACAAACGGGAATATTATATTAACTGTATGTTGTGTTACAGAGTCAAATTGTCTCGAAAAAGAACGTGCACAATATTTTAGCAACAGCGCCTGCCGTAAAGCGTGACTGTCGTAAAAAAGAAGTGGAACGCAGCATATTAGCTTTAAGTGGTCGGATATATATGTGTATATTTATTCTAAACACAAACGGGAATATTATATTAACTGTATGTTGTGTTACAGAGTCAAATTGTCTCGAAACAAAACGTGCACAATATTTTTGCAGCCGCGCCTGCCGTAAAGCAGTGACTGTCGTAAAAAAGACGCGGAACGCGGCAGCTTGAAGGGAGGCAGCGATGTCTGTCGTGTGGAGATATTTTAAAGTGGATGACAAAGATATTGCGTTTGCAAACTGAGTTATGTACAGTTCGTATTTCAAGAGGAGGTACAGACAGTTCGTATTTCCAGAGGAGGTAAGGAAAAGGCTGCATTTAACACAACAACCCAAGTTTCTTATTTGTTTACATGCCTGCTCAGTATTTTAAGTTGAGCTGCTTATTTTAAATTAGACTTCTCTCGGATCTGATACACCCATATGTCCCTCCACGTGCTTTGAGGTCAGAGGACCGGGTACTCTTAATAGTTCCAGAAACTCGCCTTAAGCGCAGAGGTGACAGGGCGTTCTCTGTAGCAGGCCCAAGACTCTGGAACGAGTTACCGCTGCTCATCAAACAGGCCCCCTCCCTCTCGGTTTTCAAATCCCGGTTAAAAACTCACTACTACTCCATCGCTTTCAATGCCAGCTGATTTATATTTGATCGTTTTACTTATGATCTGCAATGTTTTTATGTTTTTCGTGTTGTACTTCATTGTCTGTGTTGCCTGTTACGTGTTTGTTTGTTCAGCACTTTGGTGTGGACTTGTTCCTGTTGAAAGTGCTTTATAAATAAAATGGTATGGTATGGTATGGTATATATATATATATATATATATATATATATATATATTTATATATATTTTACGTCATGTGACCCACTGACACAGAGCTAATGTTAAATTTCTCTATAAGACCTGACAGACGAGACACACTCATTTATTTCTGATTTTAATACATTTTCTATTTTATGGAGGAAGGAAGATTCACTGATGTGAAACGTCAATCTGTCAATCTGCGTTTAATTACTCTGGAAGGACCCGGATGTGTGAAACAAAAAAAAAACTGGATTTTGAAATTTGGTGAAACTTAATTATAAAACTGAATTTTAAAAGCAAATGGATTCAGTTTCAAACCAATGAATTCAGTTTCAATTTATATTAATAATAACAATAATAATAATAATTTTATTTAAAAGCGCCTTTCAAGACACCCAAGGACACAATTTGGTGAAATTCAGTTGCAAAACAGCAATTCAAATTCAGTTTCTGACGGCACGTTTCAGCCCACAGCTCTCCTGTGATATGATTTGTGTGAAACGATTTATTTAGTTTGAACTGGGCCAATCTCAGCCGTGATAAATGTTCACCGGTAGTTCATGGTAGTGAATGTTGTTGTCAGCTGTGCCCAAGTTTAAAAAAAAGGGCTTAGGTGTGTTTTTCTACTCAGGTTGGACGTCTGAAAGTTACTCAGTGACGGAAACTGAACGAAGCAAGGACTGAACAGAAAATGAGGAGGAGGGAGAGATCATTGTTGGATAAAGTAAATATCCTTTCATCATCTCTTTACTCAAATAAGCCACTCTGAGGACACAAGGAGAGTTTCTCAACCCAGTTTACTTGCGAGGGGGCAGAGTCCACACACAGGCCTGCACAGATGTTACATTGAAGCTCAGGTCATGAGGTCTATCATAGTTAGTCGATAGTCAGCGAATGAATGAATCCATTCCCACTTGATTAATGGGAGAATATTCAAACCACTTGTTGTGCCATGCTCTCTAAAACAGTTATTGAATCAAATGTTGTCTTATGGAGGTAAACGTAGATGTTTAACAACCTATTAAAATACACCAAAATGCAGGAAAGTGCATCTACTTTATTAAAAATGTTCCAGGGGAGGACCCCCAGACACCCCCCACCAGTGTGCCGCCCCCACATTAAAATGTTTATGACACCATTGCTTTCATTACTCCTAGGAAATGTGTGTGGAGAGGCACATTCCTGCTGCTACATTTGCTTTTTATTGTTTAAACATGAATAAATATGTAAAAATAAATGAAACCATAACTGTTTCTGGAGAAACAAACCAAAAAAAATAAGTAAAAATACAAAGAAATAAAAGCACTGAATTAACAAAGTACTGCTACAATCTTGTAAAACCAAATCTGAGGGTTTATCTCAAGGAAGAAGCTGTAAGTACCGGTAAGAATGAAACTGGTATCTCTTTGTTACAAAGACACCATAGCCTGAGTGGCAAAATACATTTTAAGCTATGTTTTTTGTGGCATTTATTCTGACTTCATTTATCACAAATGAAAAACTTTATAATAAAAAAAGGATAAATGATAACAATGTTAGAACCAGGTATAAAAAACACAAAACCAATAAGGAGATTTGTTCCTCATTTTGGCAAAGTATGTCAGTCCACTGCTGACACCTGGTGGTCATAAATGGTATTTCAGCTACATGCTTTAACCAGGAAGTCCTACTTGTTTGTAGATAGAACGCACACATTGTCAAATAAATCCTCATCACTTGTACAAATGAAATACAAAAACTTTACATCGGTTTAGAAGATATAAGCACAAAACATGATACAAAGTGTTATCACAAAGTGCAATTCACAGACAAGACAAATTATAAAAGCATGCAGAATTATGAAAAGATAAATATCCTTTGACAAACGGACACTAGAAGCTGTGAAATTAAAGTTGAACAATAACACAAAAAAAGATAAATCCACATTTTTAATTATATTTTAAGTCTTGAAATGTGTAAATCCATTTACAGTCGCATAGAGCCACACAGAAATGATTTAAATGTGACGAAGAATGAAGGAACACTTCACCACAACCAATCTATGACAAAATGGATAATGGGAAGACGGTGTGAGCGGATGAAAGAAGTGGAAAGGAGAGGGGGAATGGACTACCTTTAGATTAAAGTTAAATTGGCTGTCCTGAGAGCAAGACGTGAAGAAAGGAAGAGAGAAACTCTTGCATTAAATAAGAATAAGTGACACAAGATGTACAGTATTCGGTAAATCTCACCATGAACACAGGAGGGAGCAGGAAGCTAGAGGGACAAAAAGGGAGAAAACCACAAAGGGGTTTATGAAGAGGACTGAGAAGAAAGAGGACTACCCCAGGCCATAAAGAATAATAAAAAAAAGAGTACTGTCCAGGGAACAATATACAGTATGATATGTAGACAAACAAGATATTTATAGAAACCTATCCCACTTGTTGCTTTGGGATGTTTGGGTCTGACCATTTACTGGGAAAGATATACTGCAGATTTTTAATGCTGAAACAATATTCTGATGTTGAAATGTGTGAAATGACTAATTCAATCTATTGTAAAGACGCCTCCTGCAGAAATATTATGAGTCTGCTAATATAGTGTGCAGATTAGCTAAATGTGTGCTCGTGTAAGCAGAGAGCAGCTGTTAAAAGCAACAATTTAAACTGAAGGTATTATATGTGTATTTTAATCAACGTGCACAGTTGGTTTTCTGGACTGGTTACCACAACAACCAGACCTAGCTCAGCAGTCAAAAGATAGATCAGATTATCCCGTTCGAAGCAAACAAACAGTGAACTTTTACATTTCACCACAGTTTTAGCGCAAGATAGCACAGATATACAGTCATGTGCAAAAGTTTTAAACAATCTATGTTTTCGAGGAGCGTGACTTTATTGTTTGGATCAATACTTTTCCAGGATTTCCAAAAAGTATATCTTTTTTCTGTGTTAATGTATAACTTGAGGCTTTTGCATGGTCCTGCATGTCCTAAAACCAATTTATTGCAGACACTGATTACAACAATGATGCACATAAAGCGCACCTGAACAACGTCGGCCTGGATGCAAGTTAGTGAGGCCTAAAACAAAAGATCTGCAGCCGCTGAGCACTTTAGTACCTTTAACACCTGACTCTAGAAGTAAATTTACATGGTGCGACTTTAAAAAGAGAATGAGAGTCATTGTAAAGTAAAGTTTGTTGTTTTGCAGACAATGACTCTCCCGGAGGAAGAGAAGCAGACACAATAAAAGGCCCTTGTTAGGAGGGAGGGTTTAAGGTAACAAGCATACACAGTAAGCTAGGATGTGTCATCTGGAAAGTACATTACAAAGCATTTTCTATCCTGACTGTTAGCAAAACATGTTTTTGCTCTTGGAGCTGTGACAACTTGTGACTGACGTATCTGTCATCAGTTTGCTGCACATGCCCAAAATGCTTGTACCAAACCGTCACGATACAAATACACAGACCAAATACACACCCACTGCATAGTATACATAGACATTTTCCCATAGTTAATGGGCAAGATACAAAACTTTGGTCTGGTAACAATTTTCCAAAGTGACAATAATATAAAAAATATATATCAGGGATGATAAAAGCTTAACATCAATCTGACTTCAGGAAAAAACATTACGCAATAACTGCTCTGTTGAAGGTTTTTAATGATGTTGTTGGATGTTAAGGACCATTGTGTTGCACTTTATTTAGACCTGTCTAAAGCTTTTGACACTGTAGACCAGGGGTCTGCAACCTGCGGCTCTGGAGCCACATGGAGCTCTTTGGTCCCTCTGCAGCGGCTCTTTCATGCTTTGACCAAAACTGACAAAAAACTGAATTTTATTGGTTGTTATAATAACTAAAAGGGTTAGATTTAGCAGTTTTCCCATAATTTATTTTGCAAATACAGTATATGGATACTAGAATCATTACAAGGAGTAAAACATAATAATTTTCACTTTGCGCTTTATTTCTTCGTAGTAGGATTTAAAAATTTTCTACAATAAAAAAAAAAAAATCACATAAGAATGCATAGTTTATTGTTTTAATTTTTAAAAACTGGGCAAAAACTATATTATTGTTTCCTTCTTTACAAGAATATCATATTTTATTTTGTCTTAGAGTGTAAAAATATCAATAAATGTAAAAAAAATAATTAAAAAAAATCATTATATATTTTTAGTTTTATAAAATCACCTCTACTGTCCAGAAAAGTGCCCTCCAACAAACAAAGTGGTCCGTGGGCCACCAGTTGCGAATCCCAGTTGTAGCAGGTACTGTGGCTCCGGACACATTTAATTTAGTGAACAAATGGGCAGAAGTGGCTTTTTTGATCGTAAAGGTTGCAGACCCCTGCTGTAGACCATGCCATCTTGTGTCATAAGCTCTCAGACATTGGTTTTTCAGACTACACTCCTGGCTGGTTCACTAACTGTCTCTCAGATTGGAGGCAATGTGTTCAACATAACGGTAGTTTTTCCAAATATCTAACTGTCAACAATAGTGTACCACAAGGCTCAGTCTTAGGACCCACCCTCTTCACAATCTACATACATCCCAGCAGCCTGGGATGATAGACACGACAAACTGGACATGGTATGACTTATTTTGGATTTCAGACATTACTCTTCCAAAAAGCCCTATTCTGCATAAAGCGCTGACCAGTCTTCATTTAAACCGTGTTCACTGTGCTGAAAAACAGTGAGTCCAGCTTGTCAGCTATTATCTAACTGAAAATACATCAGGTGTCTTTGTAGATTAAACAAACAGCTTCTGGTTGGAATGAATCTACTGCTGTGGTCCAAGCTGGAATCTATCAGAGTCCAGCTTGGAAAATAATCCAAATTTGTTTCAACTGTGCAAAATGATCACGGCAGAAACAATTTCTCAGAGGCTAACAAGACAAGCTGCAAAGAGACTTTGAAAGCTGCAGCTGTCACATGGTTATTAACTTAAGAGCTGTGCTGCACAGGACAACATGTGACAATCTGATAATTGTGGTGGACATGCTTCATGAGTTCAGGGCAGCTGGATCAACCATGAAGGTTGAGAACTAATTCTGCTCTAAATAGTAATACTGTAGACTCACTTTTTTTTTTATTAACACTTAGTTTAAAGACATGTCCAAACCTTTACAAAGACAACAGGTTTAAAATTACTATGTACTTTGTAATCAATTTACCTGTAATTCATAAGCAAACGTCTGGTATCATGCTATTGATGACAGGTCCCTGCTATTAATGTGTGAGGTGTGATTTGTCAATTTACATACAGTAGGATGTGTGTGTGTTTTCTGTAAGCTCTGCTTTCACACACTGAACTTTGAATGGATCACAGGTACGTGTTATTCCAAGTATGTGTGTGTGTGTTAGCTTCCAATTTACATAGGTTGGTGCGTGTCAGTGGCTCAGCCTGTATAACTTCTCTCTCTCTCACAGTCTGCTCATTGAATTGATAAAGCTCCCCGGACGGGAAGCGAAACGTCTTCTGTTACAAATAAAGTCCAGTTGTTTCTGTATTGAACTCCTTTTTTGACATGTATCATGTCCTGGACGACTGAGAATCTTCACCAGCATCTGGTATCATATTCAACATAAAAAGCCACATCAAGAGCCATTTGTGGATTAAAAATACAATTATTTACAATGACTCAAAGGTAAGAAAACAAAAAGAGACAAACATTTATGTTACACACACTGATGACGACATACAGCATGAATACAAGTCAACAGACAGACAGTAACTTGTAACTGATTGCAACCCTCACCTCAAATTTCTGCCTCAGTTCCTCATTGCCATCATCTTCCTCTGAGATGGGAACGTTGTAGTACTCTCCCTCCTCCTGGCACAACAGCTTGTACCTGAAAAAGAAACAACAACAAAAAGGACGTTTAAAAAAATGTATATGTTAACGTTTTCTTCTGTAGTGCTGTCCATGTACTCCTCTACTGATGTTCACCAAAAGATTTTGCCTGGACATAAAGATGGGAAAACAACTGTTTCTCTGCCTGTGATGTTGTTTGGTGCAGATGATTACAGTCCAACACCCATCATTTTTTTCACATTACATATTATGCAAACATATGTTCTGTGACAAACATGGAAAAGTAATGCAAACTGGTTTTAAAACAAGTTTTTGCGATGATTTCAAGTTGGAAAAACAGCCCCTTCGCTTCAATCAAGCGGATGCAACATCACAACAGGGACGATGCAAGACTGCCAGATTTCTATTGCACAAGGCTGGAGGCAGCAGCAAAGATGGGCAGCGTCATGGATGAAACACCTCCATCCCTCATTCGTTCTCACCCCCACCACCGCCAAACAAACAAACCCCACCTCCTTTCTGACTGAGGCCCAACGTTATTTGTCAAGCTCCAAAAAAAATCTACAGGAAGAAGAAGAGAAAGAACGAAGAAAGGAAAAGGAGGAAGTTCTGCGGCGATAGAGACACAGCGAGTAAATGACATTTGAGAGATCCATGATACAGGTAGTCCCCGGGTTACGACGGTCTCGAGTTACGACGTTTCGCGGTTACGAACGCCCTCCCATTGAAAAGCATTGTTCGAGTTACGTGGTTTATGCGCCTTTACACCAGAAAATACTGAAACGAAACTTACTGAAACTAAACTTACAGGAGGGAGGGAGGGAGGGGGAGCTTGACGCGCTGGAAACTTACAGGAGAGACCGGAGCAGAGGAGGTCAGGAGGGGCTAATATGCTAACTTTGGACTGCTGGACCGCGCGTGGAAATACAGAGACCTTATTTTTTGGAGCAAAGGTTTACGAGGCAGAGGCTACAGCTGTGCAACGAGCTAACATGCTAACTAACAGACGTTGCTGTAAACGCTGTGGACCGCGTGAAGCTGCAGGAGCTCGGAGGAGGTGCACGAACTAACATGCTAACAGACGGAGGAAGAATTGACCAGCTCCCAGTAAGAAATTAACTCTTTTTTTTTTCCTTCATTATGGCTCCAAATGTACTGTATGTGTTTTTTTGATAATGATGTAGGGTACTGTGTTAAGATAGGCGGAGTGCTTGGTAACTGTACAGTACCGTACATGTACACGCTGCCAGTGTGTATGTGTATTTCGACTTACGACGATTTTCGTGTTACGACCGGACGTAGGAACGGAACTCCGTCGTAAGTCGGGGACCACCTGTATTTAGCGTGTGTGGATTTTATCGTCGGGGTGTAGTGTGATGTGGCACAGTGGTGCAGCTGGTAGAGCTGCTGCCAATCAGTGAGAAGGTCACCAGGTCAAATCCCTCCTGGACAGCCATTCTGGGTGGAGTTGGCATGTTCTCTCTGTTTATGCGTGTGTGTTTTTTTCTGGGCACTCCAGTTTCCTCCCACAGACCAAAAACATGCATGTTAGGCTGATTGGTAACTCTAATTTGTCCCTAGGTGTGAGTGAGAGAGTGAATTTGTCTCATTTGTCTGGACTTACGACTTGTCCAGGGTGTACCCCGCCTCTCACACAGTGACTGCTGGATATGGGCACCATGACCCCTGTGACCCCAAAAAGGAAGAAGCGGGTAAAAGATGAATGGATGGATGTAGTGTGTTTACTGTTGAATCAGTTTGTGTGTTTGAGTCAAAATAATGAGGCAGATTTTGAATGTGAAGCTGCAGCTTCAGTTTGAGGTGGTGGATGGAGCTGCAGACTCAGAGATGGAAAAGAAGTCCAGAGTCTGAGACCGAGGGAGGACTTTGATGAGGAAGTGGGAGATCCATTATTTTTAGAGTTTAGTTTTAGAAGAGGAAAGAGAAGGAGAGTGCACCGAGTGCCACACTCCTGCCTGTGCCCGGTCCCTGGCGTGACTTCATCAGCCTCCGGTGATAATCGGTTTCCTTAACTGGTTTGTCTGTTTGAGTTGTTTTTATACTTGTGTGGCCTGAATGTGAAAAGAATCATCCTAACCATTGTATTCTACGACAGTGATGATGACCCCTTTACAGAACATGGGACTGAAATGGTGGGGGTGTTGGACTTTAAAGCTACGTCACAGCATTACTTTTCAATCAAGTTTTTAGACACAAAGCTAATCATTTGATATACATTATGGTTTTGTTATAGTAAAAATGATAAATGATCAAGTTTATTTAATAGAACCAAGTATAAAATATAACGTGAAATGAATGCATAACAGCATTTTACTGCTTGATAAAATAAAATAGACAATGTCATTAAGCAGTATGTTCCTCGTAAGAGGCATTTCTATTTAAAAAAACCTAAGGTGTTTCTTGAATGAAGAATTTTACAGATTCAGGACTTTAAACTTTGTGATAGTTGATTTTTTTTCTTCTTCAAAACAGCATTACCAGCCACAAACTGAAGACTTCATGAGCTCTGACACTCCAAAGGAAAGGGCCCCCATAAAGTCGTTCCTGGTGGTCCGGTCCCAGTCCCACACTTCTATGGACAGCCTGCGGTCTTTGTCTGAAGCTTTCAGCTTGCTGCAGAACAAATTATAGTAGCTATCAATATCACAACTGCATAAAGTAAAGATTATGCTAAAGTACTAATGCAAATAGTGACTTTAAAGCTATACATTAGAGTGTAAATTAGCTTTTCAAAATAAATCTTGATATCAAATTAATACTGTTAAATAAATAAATAAAAAAATAACAT
>JBBPBX010048371.1:6184-25773 GCA_038048925.1 Garcialebias charrua | reverse complement strand
TATATATATATATATATATTTATATACAGCCGGCAGCTTTATGCAATATTTGCACTACACTGCCAACTGAAAAGTAACAAAAATGATCCTAAAAGGATGAAATTACAAAAATCAAAGGATTTATTTAATACTTTACGTACATATATTCTATTCGGCCACGAAATTAACAAAAAATAGAATGATCTCTTAATCCCTAAAACCACTTTTAAATCTCAAATACACGGGTGTGTCGCCACCGCATTTATACATAAAAGTAACCCAAATACATAAAAATAACGACTCGCCGTCGAATGGTCGACACAAAACACACAATAAAATCATCCGGCCACGTTAATTTGGCTTGAAACAGCAGGGTTCTCTGCGGATTTATCCATTAGTAACCCAGCAACCAACCAGCTAGCCACAGAGTTAGCGTCTATAGGTAGTCAACAGATTTAATGAAAAGTAACTAAAATACATAAAAATAACGACTCACCGTCGAATGGTCAACACAAAACACTCAATAAAATCCTCCGGCCACGTTAATTTGGCTTGAAACAGCGGGGTTTTCTGCGGATTTATCCAAGTACCCAGTAGCACAAACAGCTAGCCACAGAATTGGCCCCTGAGTTCACCTCTAACCCGGAAGATGTCAAGATGTCAAGGGCAGCACGGTGGCACAACTGGTAGAGCTGCTGCCTCTCAGCGAGAAGGTTGCCAGTTCAAATCCCGGTCCGGGGCCTTTCTGGGTGGAGTTTGCATGTTCTCCCCGTGCATGCGTGGGTTTCCTCCGGGTACTCCGGTTTCCTCCCACAGACCAAAAAACATGCTTGTTAGGCTGATTGGTGACTCTAAAATTGACCCTAGGTGTGAGAGTGGATGGTTGTTTGGTGTGAGTGAGACAGGTCCCTCTTGTAAATGAGTCCCCGTGACTCAACGAGGCTAGCCTGTATAAATAAAGGTTGAATGAATGAATGAATGAAAAAGATGGAATAGTCCATTTTTAGTAGGGGGATAAAGAAATCGACCGTTTTTTTATTGCGTATTTAATGATCGTTTTCATCGTAACTATAATTATTTTTATGTTAAATGTACATTAACAAGCAGGATCAATGTTAGGGATTTAGGTGACTGGCCGGGGCGCGGCGGGGCCGGGGCCCCATGCTGATGGGATCCCCAGGCAACGGCATCATTTACCTACATGGTAGATCCGAGTCTGTTCTCCGCTCTGCCCCCCTCCTCCAACCCTTCCTCCTCTCTGCTCTTACGGTGGGGAAAAAGGTAAAACAAGCAGCATAAGAGCTTGTAAATAAGTTTATTGGTTTTTACTGATAGATAATTAGTTATTAGCGGTACTACATTTTAAATAAAAATAGCACAAATCCGCTTATGAATTATAAAAGTTAGTCAATCCACAAAAACGCTGACAAAAAGTTTAGGTCCACTGTAAACGGATTAGCGCTTTAGCGCTCCCTAGCGGTCTGGCGCCCACCACTGGCTGGAAGTATACAACCATTAGGCAGAAGTAGTCATGTGTCATGGCAGCCCACATACGCTCTTGCAGAATAAAGGCCCCGGCAGAGCTCAGCGTAATTCAGTATGCCGCACTACGCCGTACGTACGCAGAGGCACAAGCGTAGCCCCGCAGGGCACGAACGCGCAAAGCTCAAATTTTACGACCGCGTACGCGATGCGCGTTGTCTCACAATAAATTGCCCGGCGCCGGACTGTTTTGTATGTTACACAAATGAATTAAATTCCCCTTCTTCATCGCTGATCTGGACTTTTATTTTGTTTTTTTGCCAAAAGTCAAGTAATCGCTTCCTCCTCCGCTAACTCCATGACTGAAATGAATGAATTTGTCACGAGCGAATAATAACTCATGTCCTACCTGGCTGCGCAACGTTCTAAATATTTCCTGGTGGGCTGTGGGCTGCAGGACCAAGGCTCCCTGTTTTTATTTTTATTTTTTAGAACTTTTCATTAACATATAAAGTTTAGAAACACATCAGCGGCTGCAACCAGCCAGCTGTCTTTTTTTTTGGTCTCCCACTCGACCTGTCAATCAATTCAGTGGGTGTCGTTATTGATGAGAAGCTGACATGGAAATCTGGAAATTACTTAAGAATAAAAATAACAAAATCAATTGCATTACTGTATAAAGTAAAATAGTTTTTGAATGACAATGTTTTGAATATATTGAATAATGTAATGATTTTTCCATATTTAATCTGTTGTATTGAAGTTTGGGGGAAAGCATGCAAAACAATTACAAACCCTGTTTTTATTTTACAAAAAAGAACTATAAGAATTATTAGTAGGAAGTGCTATGGTCACCCAACAAATGTATTATTTCATCAATTGAAATTAGGGATGCACCGATCCACATTTCTCACTTCCGATCCGATACCGACACTTATTAACTCAGTATCAACCGATGCCGATACTTTTCCGATCCGATACTGTTCAGGTATGTGACTCTGTGTAATGAAACTTTTGCACCCAAACTATTCATTTTAACATTGTGTGAGATAAACCCAATGAAGACACTTTTAAGCCTTACAATAGGGAACCCACTGACTTTAACAGCACACAGGACAGGAGGCAATTATACCACACACATGTCCTCCTTACTCATGGTGCAGCTGAAAAAACAAAAAAACGCTAAGCATGATGGGAAAGACAACACAGCCACTCCCCTTAAAGTGAAACTAAACCCAGGTTGAGACGGTAACTCCTCCTTCCAAAATCTCCCTGAAAATGGGCGTGTCGAGAGACAAGGAAGGGTGGAGGTAGAGTTGTGCTTTTGTTCACGCCTCCACCTGCAACAACCTAAAACAAATTAAACCTCTAGCCAACAACATACACCAAGCAACAACAAAGAATAAACATGTAGATGTATTTATCCATTCCACCCATTCCATCCAAAACCAAAGGCCTAAAAAAATGAAAATGAAAAGAAAAATAAAACCGCTTGTCAGGAGTGAAATGCAGCATTTCCATATAAGGTATGCACTTCTCATCTCTGCAGGGGATTGGCTCTGCTTGAACCACCTTTGTGACATCAGAGTGTACAAGACACATCAGAGTGAACAGTCCTGACCAATATGAAAATTAAGGTGCAATAACCTCTGTTCAACCCAAAGGACTACCGTAAACACGTTTTTAGGCCAAAATATTGCCAATTAGCCGATTTACACAGAATACGCACAATTATATGAAACTAAACACAGCCATAGTGCTAGATAACATTTTGAACACATTCTAGGGAGTTTATCAGCTAAAAAAAGTTAATTTTGGGTTTAGTCGCACTTTAACCAATAAGAGAGTTTGGAAAACTGATTTAGCTGGAAAACTTTTCCAGCTAAATCTGGAAAACTAAAAATAACAGTAGCTCATGGCTCACTGCTAAAGCTGGAAAACTAAAAAAACGCTAAGCATTATGGGAAAGACAACAAAATCCACTCTTATTGGTTAAGGGGAGTGGCTGTGTTGTGTTTCCCATCATGCTTAGTGCTTTTTTAGTTTTTTCAGCTTTAGCTGGACAAACTATTGGTTATAACTATTGGTTATAATGGGAAAGACAACAAAATCAACTCTTATTGGTTAAGGGGAGTGGCTGTGTTGTCTTTCCCATCATGCTTAGTGCTTTTTTAGTTTTTTCAGCTGCACCATGAGTAAGGAGGACATGTGTGTGGTATAATTGCCTCCTGTCCTGTGTGCTGTTAAAGTCAGTGGGTTCCCTAATGTAAGGTTTAAGAGTGTCTTCATTGGGTTTATCCCACACAATGTTAAGAAGTGCGGTCACAGAATGTGATTGAACACAAGTGCTCTTTGAAGCTGGATCGGAAAAGTATCGGCAGGATTGATCCGATACTCAATACTTAAATAATGCTGGTATCGGATACCGATACTGGATCGATCGATCCCATCCCTAATTGAAATTATTAAAATGTTATGATTTGGTTGAACATAGTATTTTACAAGTCATGTATAAAACTAAAAAAAATATTACCCCCAAATATTCAATTAAAATTTGTGAAAGTTATTCAACTCTGAAGGGAATGTAAATGTTTGTAAAATCTTCATTTAGAACTAATGTGAAAGAGCTGAGTTGTAAATCAGGAAATAGGATTGTGTTGACTTGATATCACCATAAACATTTCTGAAACTATTTATATATTTAAGATGATTAAATCAAAGTTGTTGGGAAGGTGTGGTGCAGGTGAAGTGAAGGTTGTTTGTACAGTAGTTAGTTATTATTATTTTTTTTAAACAAGGGGCAGATATAACACTATTTTCGTCTTTCTGCACCTTTTCATTCAGTGTTTTTTTTTCTTCTGATGAATTTGTTTTATTTTGAATTTAAAAAACATGCAGCGCTGCTGGGGCTGTTTGTTTACGTCGTAGTTTCAGGGAAACGTTGGCTCAAACTTTATTGTTCTTCATCTTCTGACTCTCATCATATTCTATCGAGTGGAAACTCTTCAGATTAAACAAGTTAGATGTTCCCACCGCTAGTTAGAACGACTTTGTCACGTTTTGCAAAATAAAGAAACCGAGTAGGACTCGCTGCAGATGAGACCTGCAGTTTAACAAAACCGAACTACGTCCACACCGACAAATTAGTCTTTCCTCTCATCAGTGATGTCATCTGCTTTCTCTTCGCTTGTGAAACTTTGTTCAGTCACATTCTGACGGTCATGAGCACTCGTTTTGAAGTGAAATCAACGCGCTTTGGAGACTAGCTTAGCTTTTAGCCTGCTATCGCTAAAGCCTGCTGCTGGACTGAGCGCTGCGTAACGACGTCACCACGCACGTTTTGTGTCTCAGCTTTTTCTGTCCGGGCGGGTTGTTGAAGCAGCTGCTTCAACCCGAACAGAAAAAGAAACGTCAGTGAAACGTTGTAAAATCCTATTGAAATGTCAAATGCTTAAACTTCATATCATCGTTATTGAATAAAAGTATATTGCGATATTTATCGTTATTTAATTATTGTCCAGCACTAGAAGAGAGGGGCGAGATTTGCTGTGCTCGACTCACACATTACACACACTCACCTGGAGACACGAGAGGCGTGCAGCCAGCAGCCTCGACAGTTCACTAACTTAAAAGGTATTTATAACTGTTGTAATACATCGTACATCCGTCTGTCGTGATGTTCTAATATTTTATATGTTTATTTAGAATGCATAAGATGAGAAACGCTCGCTTAGGACTTCTTTGACTTCTTTAATGACAAGCGGCCACGAGGTACATATTTCCTTTGTTAAAGCATGTTTTACTCATTGCTCAGTGCTGTACCTAAAGCTTGTGTTTTATTTCTGTACTTTGTCTTATTTCTGTAGTTTTTCAGGGCATCAATAAAAGCACCAGTTTGAATAGAGAAGCCGTGCTCTGTGTTGTCATTGAGAAAAGCTACAATTACTTATTTTGATTATTATTTGCATATCCGTAAACATTGCACAAAATAACAAAATATCCTTCAACATTTATCACAACTGCCATCCAGTGACCGAGCATCAGCTTTGGAAGCAACAACTTTTCCGGAAAGTCTGTTAAAACAAATGGCTACTCCTCCAGATCGATTTGAGCCATGACTGAACAAGATCTTCCCTCCCCATAGGTTTGACCACCAGGTGGAGTCTGGATCACATGAGTGGGTTTCCTGCAAAAACGTGCACTGTGCTTTTTGCCTTTTACAAAATAAAAATAAAGCTTAATTTTCTCTTCACATTGTCCCTGAAACCTCTTGCATTCAAAGAAATAAAAGACAAATTTGTTTTAAGCGTTGGTGCTGTTTGAAGAACAGTTTAAGAAAATTTCAGAACACAAATTATTTTTAAAACGTTTTTGCCCCCTTTTCATAGAAAAAGAACAGACAGAGTGTACGTCCCTCTAGCAAAACATATTTAAAAAACGAATCACCCTTATTTCTAACTTATTTACAATGAACATCTTTAGACAATACAGTACCTTCAATAACGTTGAGTCCTTGGCATAGAAGCGACGGCTGTTTATATATCCAAATGTGCCGCAGTAGTAGGCCGTTCCCCTGCGTGCCTCGTCTGCAGGATCTGGAGCCATACTTTCTCTCTCTCCAGTTGATCTTCCTTTGTCAGATCCTCCATAAAACGGACACCAGTGGACTTGCAGAGACTTTAGCAATTTTCCATATGCCAGCTCTGTGCTGCCGCTTGGTAAACTATACAAACTATAAACTATACTTGGTATACTACTATACATACTATACTACTTTACTATACTATACTATACTCACCAACGTGGAACAGAAGGACTCCTATGTCATCTTTGTGGACTTCACATCAGCCTTCAACACCATGATCCCCTAAATCCTGATGGACAAACTATTCACACTAGGACTAAGCCCTTCCATTTGCAACTGGGTCCTAGACTTCTTAAAGTGAAACTAAACCGAAATTTAACTTTTTTTAGCTGATAAACTCCCTAGAATGTGTTTAAAATGTTTCATAGCACTATTTCTGTGTTAATTTTCATGTATTTGTGCATATTTGTGTAAATTGGCAATATTTGGTCTAAAAACGTGTTCACGGTAGTCTTATGGGTTTAACTGGTGAATTGCACGTTAATTTTACTATTAGTTCAAATGCTCAGTTGTGACATGTCTGCTCAGTTGTGACGTCACATCGTCTCCTGCCTGAATATAAAAGTGGAACCACTCCCCCGAGAAGGTCACTCCCCCTGCAGAGCTCAGGGCGGAGTTGGATCAGAGATTAGCAACATAGCATTAGCATAGAAGAGCGACGATGTTTCAAGAAAGCTCTTCAAACTGATGTTCACCCACCCTTACACCATCAGGGTACAATCCGTTTGGAGGTGAGTCCCATTTTACACGTTTCTATTCCATAATTTATCTTTTGAGTATATCGACGTGTTTCTTCATGTGCTGTTTATTGCGGCCTGCAGCTTTGCTTCATTGTGGCTCGCCCCACATAAGGTCGTGGCGTTTTCATCTGTTGCTGATCAACGTTAGTTTGTGTTGTAGTTGCGTTTAAATGCTAAAAATCTAGTGTTTCTTATGAACACCGCAGTGTGTGTGAACTTTTATGAACTCGGATAAGGAAGACCGCAACATAAAAAAACAATAGAGACTAGCTAGCGCTAATTTTAGCGGTTGTAGGCTACTGGTTAACGATGTTTGTTCGACCCGGTGTTCTTTTGCTGCAAATAATGTTGTGGAGCCGGAACGCATGTAGTGTAAATTGGGGGTTACTCTGCTCACATATGACTGTGCACCTACCCATCCAGGCTGTCACATTGTAAAGTTTGCAGATGATACAGCTGTGGTGAGATGCATCACAAACAATGATGAGTCCAGCTACAGGCAGGAGGTGGAACACCTGGAGAGCTGGTGCAAAGAGAATAACCTTCATATCAATGTGAAAATTCTGTTATTGACTGGTCTGAAGACGACATGGACACCACACGAGGACAAACAAGACATTTCCGGAGGAAGAGGAAACCTTTGGTTACGCAGGTTCGGCTGGTGCTCAAGGTTCTGGAGGTGGCAGACCCCCAGGGATGAGGAGGCTGGATTGGCGCAGAGCGTGTCCGAGCAAAGGAGTCTGCCTCGGACGCAGGAGCGGTGAATAGTGGGAGCTCCTCCTGGAGCTGGCAGACATCCAGGGATGAGGAGGCCGGGTTGGCACGGAGCGTGTCCCAGCAGGGGAGTCTGCCTGGGACACACGAGCCGGCGTTCTCCCTGTCAGGTGTACCAGGACCACAGGCTGTCTATTTTTGGTTGGAGCACCAGCACCACATATTTTTAGTTGGAGCACCAGCACCACGGAGGTCTGGGCGGCGCGGATCTCTTGTCTTAACCCAGGAAGGGTGCTTACCAGAAGGAAGTGGAAAAAGTTGTAATGAGCTAAAAAATTAAACGTGTAATTAGCTGGGAAAGTTAAATTTAGCCTAGTGACAGCTGAGTGACAGCTCTGTTCATCAGGCAGTCAGGATGCTTAACACTCTGCCTGCACTGCCCTCCCTCCCACTTGTACTGCCTTAACACAAAAAACTTTCACACATTACCACACAACACAAAGTTTTTAACACTGGACTCTGTGTCATCAAAACGGGTTATTCACTCCACTCACGGTCATGTGCTCATTCAGTTTGCACTACTTCTTATATTTGCACTGTTTGTATTACATTACTACCTATAGTCATACTACTGTTTACATTTACTGTTTAAATTTATTTAACTTTATTGCTACCATTTACATTTATTGCTACTGTTTACATTTATTACTACTGTTTACATTTACACTTTTCATATCTACACTACTGTTGATATACAGTATATATTCTTTTTAATACCATTATTACATATGCCACTTTACCTCTATACCAATATCAACTACCACATACATATACTGTGTATATGCTGCTTTGTCACTCTTTTACAAATGTGAAATGCCAGAACTTGCATTTATTTTATAGATATACTTTTTATACTTTTATACTTCTACGGAAAAGCTCGGGACAGTATTACACTTTATTTCATTTTATGTTTATTAAATGTTGTTGTTTGGTGGGGAGTGGTGGCGCAGAGGTTAAGAAGGTGCGCTTCTGATCGGAAGGTCGCCGGTTCAAGCCCCGGTACGACAACATCAAAGATGTGGGTGGAATAAGTGAAGCGGTCACACTTGTCTCCACACTTATCTCCACCCTCATCTGCCCCACTCTGGGCCCTTGAGCAAGGCCCGCTCCCCCGGGAACCCTAGATATCAGCTCTCTGCTCCACACAGAGGGCTGTGGTTGCTCAGTGGTCTGTGGTTGTGTCAGGATCAGGAAGGGCATCCGGCGTAAAAACAACTGCCAAATCTTCGTGCGACTAGATCGCTGTGGTGACCCCTAACGCAGGGAAAAAGCCGAAAGAAGAAGAAGAAGATCAATGTGAAGTAGACAAAGGAGATGATTGTATGTTGATGATGTGAACAGATAATATGATGAGTTTAAGAATATCTTAGAAGTTCTGTATGAAAATAATTGTGTGCAAAAAATTATACAAAGAGAAATATTGTTGACCAACCATGGAAGGGTTGAGAAATGCTTGTAAAAAAAGAATTACTGTATTTGTATTCATGCTTCTTGAAATTGTGAACACAAAACGCTGACGAAAAATCTAAGAAGTATAAAAATGAATTAGTAGGGATTACAGGTAGTCCTCGACTTACGACGCCCCCGACCTACGACTTTTCGGACTTACGAATGCATCTCATGAAAAATAAATAAAAATTTTTTTTTTAAATAAATGAATACATATATTGTCTCCCTCCTCCTTAGCAGGCTCCATTCACATAAAGGGAGCTAGCTCCCTTTATGTGAAAGGGAGACAATTCAACTCACTCCTTCATCTGTAAAAACTGTGTTAGGATAGGCTAAGTGCTTGGTGACTGTACAGTACTGTACATTTATCTATTTATAAAAAATAAATAAATAAATATATATATATATTTAATAAATGGATAAATGTACAGTACTGTACAGTCACCAAGCATGCACTTAGCCTAACACAGTTTTTAAAGATGGAGTGAGTTGAATTGTCTCCCTCCTCTCTAGCAGGCTCCATTCACATAAATGTTGGGAGCTAGCTCCCTTTATGTCAGTGGGAGTTAGTTGAATTGTCTCCCTTTCACATAAAGGGAGCTAGCTCCCTTTAAAGGGAGACAATTCAACTCACTCCTTCATCTTTAAAAACTGTGTTAGGATAGGCTAAGTGCTTGGTGACTGTACTGTACATGAATTCATTTATAAAAATAAAAAAAAGATTTTTTTTTTTTTTGTATGTGATTCGACTTACGTCATTTTCGACATACGGACGGTGCTTAGGTCCGGAACTCGTTCGTATGTCGAGGACTCCCTGTATAAGGAAACATAAGAAGGAATATTATAGTGATTTATTAATAAAGTAATCAAAAAGGCGTTCAATACAAGATCAACTGGACTTTATTTGTTGCAGAAAACGTTTCGACAACAAATAAAGTCCAGTTGCTCTTGTATTGAACGCCTTTTTGATTTTATCATGTCCTGGACGACTGAGAATCTTCACCAGCATAATAAAGTAATGATGTGAAAGCAACATGGTGAGTAATGAATAGTGTTCTGAAGAATCATAAAGTAAAAACGGGTATTCCCCAATATTTCGTAAAGGACAACGATGAAATTCATGATGAAAATGAAATTGTAAATGGATTTAATCAATATTTTGTGAATGTTGGATCAAGCCTTGCAGCTAAAATACCAAAAGTAGATAATAATGTGAGCCATTCAATTACAGGTTGTGCAAACAGTATTTTTCTAAATGGAACTGACAAAGAAGAAATAATGAATGTAGTAAAAAATCTTACAGACAAGAGATCAAAAGACTGGGTGGACATGGATATGATGTTTGTAAAGGACATAATGAGTCATGTTATTGAGCCGTTTACATATACCTGTATATGTAATTTATCATTCTCAACAGGAAAATTTCCAGATAATATGAAAGTAGCTAAGATAGTTCCTCTTTATAAAAATGGTGATAAATGTATGTTCAACAACTATAGACCAATATCCTTGTTACCACAGTTCTCAAAAATTCTAGAAAAACTATTTGTGAACAGACTAGACTATAGAATTTATAGATAAACAAAATATTCTAAGTAACAGTCAATATGGGTTTAGAGCAAAAAACTACATCATCAATGGCTCTCATGGAATTAATGGAACAAATAACTACTGCTGTCAATCAAAAACAATATTGTATCAGTATTTTTGTTCATTAAAAAAAAGCATTCAACATTATTGACCACACTATTCTCCTTGAAAAATTGAACAAATATGGTATTAGAGGACGAGCATTACAGTGGGTATCTAGCTATTTGAAAGATAGGAAACAGTTTGTACAGATAAATATGTAAGATCTGACCTCTGTAATATCACATGTGGAGTTCCTCAAGGCTCTGTACTTGGACCAAAGCTATTTATTTTATATGTGAATGACTTGGTAAATGTGTCAGGACTCCTTAAATGTGTCCTTTTTGCTGATGATACCACATTTTTTTGTTTGGGTAAAGATATAGAACAAATGTTGGAGTTGATAAAGACAGAATTTGTCAAAATACAAACTTGGTTTAAACTCAATAAATTATCATTAAATCTAGATAAACTAATTACATGATATTCAGTAATAAAAAAAACTGTTGATGTTCCATTTAAAATTGAGGGTGTTGAGATTTGTAGAGTGAGTGAGGTGAAGTTTTTGGGTGTTATCATTGATGACAAACTGACATGGAAACAACACATAAATTCTGTAAGAATAAAAATAGCTAAATCTATTGCAGTACTGTACAAAGTCAGAGACTTATTGAATGATAAAGCTCTGTATTTGTTGTATAACACAATCATTGTTCCACACTTAATCTATTGTATTGATGTTTGGGGGAATGCGTGTAAAACAATCACAAAGCCTATTTTTGTATTACAGAAAAGAGCTGTAAGAATTATCACTAGAAAACATTACCGTCATCCATCAAGTACATTATTTTATCAACTGAAGTTATTGAAGTTCCATGATTTGGTAGATTATAATATTTTATCAGTTATGTATAGGGCTCAAAATAATGCATTACCTTTAAATATCCAAATGCATTTTGTTAAAAGACAAAGTTGTTATAATCTTAAGGGGACAGAGATGTTTGTAAAACCAAAATTCAGAACTAGTTTAAGGGACGGTCTACCTCAATCCAGGGAATTGGATTGTGGAATGGTTTGGAGAATGTAGTTAAAAATGCCAAGTCAATGTGTACATTTAAGAAAATGATCAAAACTGAATTGTTAAAAAATATATATATGAAGTAGCGTAATGTATATTGTATTAGTTAGAAAATTAGAAAGTTATTCATTTTGATCTGTTACTGGAAGATTATTATTGTTTGAACTGATTGTTTGAAAAAAGGGGCAGATACAATAAGATTTATTCTTCTTTATGCTACCTTTCATTTTTTTATATTTTGTACGTTATCATTTATGGGATTGTTTTGTATTGTATTTATCTTTTATGAACAAATTTTATAAATAAAAAATATAAATAAAAAGAACATGCAAACTCCACACAAAAATACTGCAGGTCTAACTGGGGAATGATCCCAGGACCTTCTTGCTGTGGTAACAGCGCTAACCACTGACCCTCTGTGCTGTTGACAATAAAGAACATTGAGCTTTAACTTGAACAAACTCAGAAGCTAAAAAAATGCCTTATTTTTTAAAATAAAACGTAAAAACATAAAGAAATACTCAAATAAATTAAGTAATAAATTTGGAGAGTAGATGGTTATTTGTACTCACTGTACACTAACAAGTAAAACATAAAAAAAGGTTATCAGTGCTGTTTGTCATAGATTTCCAGGTGTATTTATGCAAAATTCTGAAAAGTGGGTCTGCACTCAATCTAAACAAATATGGACCATTTCACGACCTGCTCAAGTGCTTAGGACCCCACTTTCTTTAAATTTTTTAATTGTAAATGAACTTTAAAGTTTTAACAATGGTCCCAAAAATAAATAATTGAATTCAAATAAAACAAAATGAAGCCTGATCTTTCTTGCAGCCTTTTCTGATGAGCCATCTTCAAGCAGGTGCTTGTTTCTCCCAGCAGAGGGCACTGGTCAGCTACAGGTGAGCCTCTGTCTTCACAGGGCTTGTTCAATGAAACTGGTGGAGAAAACAGTTTTGATTCTGTGTATGTGTACCTTGACTATATTGTGAATGTACATGGGATGTTGCGTCTTCAAAGTATTCCTGTTGTTATCTGGATTTGCTTTAGCTGATTCAAACAAAAGCCTTTTAAAGCACTCATCTTCAATAAACATTTAAATCAGCTTTTATGGGTAGATCCAAGGACAATTATGTGTGGAAACCTGCTTAATGCATATTTCATCTGACTTTCTACATTCTCTTTTAAACATCAAGCAGGAACTCTGCATTACAATTCATTTGATGTCGGTTTTGCAAAGCCTGCCCTTGAAAAAATAAAATACACGGAGTCGTTTCTTCTTTGCCGTCGTTGTTTTCTGTGTCAAGTTTTGCTGAGTTCTGGACTTGGCTTTGTGACTCTGCTCAGCATTTATCTGCTGCGACTTGGTTTCATTATAGTAATCATTTCCATACAGCGCGCAACATTAGACGACTCCTGTTTGCAAAACAGCAGATGAGGCTGATGCCGTCCTCTGGGGAGAAATTCAATATAATTTGTTAATTAAATGGAATAATTTAATTACAGTAACTTCAAAAGCATTCATCAATATAATTGTTTTCAGAGCCACCGTTTTAATTGAGGTTTAAGTGAAAACAAGTCCATTTCTAATGCCGGTAATGTGCTGACATCGCTCTCCCGCCCTCCATTTGTTCCCCTCTCTGATCTTCCAGTGCCGTTCCTCCACGGTGTTCTCGTTTGATAGCCGGCCACGGCACGTCGGCAACACCAAAACATTTATTACAGCCGTTTAATTTAACCTCTCTACAAGAAGAACAGAGATGAGACAGAGGCGCCCTGAACAGTCTCGCTGTTCGGCCTTCTAATCTGATCCCGCCCTTTTCATGACTCTAAACATACCAGGGCCATTTGAACAGGCTTAGATTTCACCACAAAGACAGCTGAAGTAGTCCAATTCATTCTTCAGGGCTCTGAATAATAAAACATAATTTTAGTCTAATCTGCCTGAAGAATGTCCTGTTTGAAGTTGACAGGGTTCTTCTATCTTCTGGGGGAATAATTACCTTTTTGAGTCCAGCAGCAGAGGCCACTGAGGTAAGCCACGGCGAGGGCCCGCACCTTACAGGTGTGCCCTTGGACGAGACAACCTGCTCCTTGTTCTTCAGGGTTGGAGGTAGGGGGCCGAGAGGGAGAGCTGATGAGGGACGGGAGACGGGGAGGGGGGGATCTGAAAGAATTCATCTTCCAGTTTACAAGGCAGCACCACTCTGCACTTCTCAGATCACATGTGTGGCCATCGTGCCGCGAACAAAGACGACGCTGATCTCCGGTAATTCCTCCTTGTCCGATACCGGCTGACAAATTCTTCTACTTAAACTTTTACTGTGGTGTCGGACTGCGTTTCTGTGGGTGTAATCTGTAAAATGTTGATGACCGTAAAGTGACATTTATTGCTCATAGAGTGCAGGCTCGTCTTTCCAACCCGTCAGAGCACCACAGATCCTGCGTGGCCATTGATTATGGTGTTAAACATTCATTTCTGGTTATAGTTTACCTATTAATCCGAGGTGTAGCCATACTTTTTGAGACAAACTGACTCTCTGCGTCACTTTGTTCAACTTTTCCACTTTTTTTTTCTAATGGGGGTCCTGTTAATTGAGCACAGAAATCTGTCCCTTTTTTCTGAGCACGGTGCTGAATGCTGGCAAACAGCTGTCCCAGCTCTGGAGAATCATATGGAAGAATGCATTATCGGCCTTGTTTGAATATTCCCTCAGATTTGGAATAATCAAGCAGCTATTCAGCAGTGAGATGGCTGTGCACAGATGCCAAAGCACAGCTGAGGGAAACACAACGGCGTAATGTAGCTGAAACACATACAAACCATGGAAAAAAATACACAAAAAACAAGTAATGCAGGTGTGCTTTTTAATTTTTCTACACACTTATTATACATAAAAGTGATGTGCCATCTTTCTTTTTATTTCCTGTTTTTTAAATTACGTCTTGTTCAAGGTGATCCTTGAGCTTTGCATATGGCTGATTAATCTTATTGCTCAGTAGCTAACATTGATCACAGAAGTGATTAGAAATGCATTAGTCAGCAGGCTGTTTGAAGAGGCTGCCTTTAAGTGCTAGTGCCAATGCATTTTCTATAGGTGTCCATGTTTTTAATTTTGTTATATAGAATTTTGCAAATGGATGCACGCGTGCTGCTCAAATACAGCATCAGAGCTTTAATGCTTACAGACATAATTTAATCTCCTAGATGGCAGGCCTGATGGACTGTGCAGCAAAGGGATCTCTGATAAATTCATTATGCTAAAAGTTGCGAGATCTCACTGGCTGATGAAATGAAAGCAGAACCAACAATGTGTTTGTATATTTTGCTGGATATCAAAAAGTCAAAAAGAAATCCTGTGTCTGCATCGTGCAGTTGGAGAATGCTCTTTGTTTTTGCCTTAAAATGGGAGAAATTTAATTGAACTAAATACCATACGTGTATTTTTCTAACTATAAGGTGCACTTAAAATCTGGAGGTTATGCACCATAACCAATGTTCCCTGAAGGAAGGGGACAAGGTGCAACACATTTGGTATGAGAATTGCGCCCCCGCACGGTTCACCTGAAGCATTACTACACGCCTTTTAAGGCAGGTGAGCGTCTGCGTCACCAGGGGTCCCCGCCCCCCTGGTATAAAAGACGGTGACGCCTCACAAACTGTCTCAACATGCACTTCATCGAGCTTGGGCATTGGAGGGGCAAACATGTGTTGCACCCTGTTCCCTTCCTTCAGGGAACATTGGTTATGGTGCATAACCTCCAGTTCCCTTATCAGTCAGTTCACTGCGGTGCAACACATTTGGTATGGGAACACCCTACACGCCCTGGAAATGCATGCTTATGTGACCTTTAGCCTCAACCAGACAGGCGTAAACAATTTTAGTTCTCCATTGTGGAGAGCACGGCCCGTGTGACATCACGAGTTGTAACGTCCAGGCTGTAATGTTTAATAAACGTGTTTGGAGATGCACAATTAGCCGTTGCACAGATGTCAGCTGTTGGAACACCTCTAAACAGGGCCTAGGAAGTGGCTAGGCCTCGAGTTGAGTGAGCATGTATCCCACTAGGTACCTGCTGACCTTTGCTGATGTATGCTCTAGAAATAGCCTCTGTCACCCAGTGGGAAAGGCACTGTTTTGACAGAGCTCTACCTGCAGCAGGCTTTGCCAAGCATATGAACAGCTGGTTTGTTTTTCTCCAACAACTGGTCGTCTCCATATAGATGCTCAGGGCCCGTACGGGGCAGAGCGCCTTTAAACGCCTCTGTTCTGCATTCAGAACAGGAGGAGAAGGAAACTCAGATAGTTCAAAGCCTAAACTTTTGTAATTTAAAGTTGGTATTTTTGGCACATATGCGGGGTTTGGATGTGGGGTGACCTTTGACCCATCCTAAGCAAACTGGGTGCACAGGTGATGGACTGACAGTGCGTGTAGGTCACCCACATGCTTCGCTGAGCACAGAGCTAAGAGCAGGGTGGTCTTATAAGACAGCAGGTTGATCTTAATACTCTGAAGTGGCTCAAATGGTGGTCCACAGAGGGCGTCCAGCACGAGTGACAGGTCCCACTGTGGGGCTAAAACTCTGCTCGGAGGCCTTTATCTCAGCACGCCCTTCATGAACCTGATCATGAGAGGGTGGACGCCGGGTGATTTACCCCTCCCCCCATCCTTCATGACACGCTGAAACAGCGGACAAAAATACCTTAATAGTAGAAAAGGAGCGGCCTTTCTCCAGCAGGTCCTGCAGAAAAGTGAGAAGCTGTGCTATGTTACAGGAATATGGGGTTATATTCCTCTCTAAACACCAGATCTCAAAAACATGCCATTTGCATGCATAGAGAGTTTGTATTGACTCTGCATGTGCGCCTTGTATTATGTTTACCACATTACTGGGCAGGCCAGAGGCTAACAGCCAGGTCCTTTCAGGGGCCAAGCCCACAGGGCCCAGAGCCCCGGGCGAGGGTGCCACACCTGCCCGTGGGCCTGTGTCAGGAGGTCCTTGTGTGCAGGCAGCTGCCATGGTGTTCCTGCTAAAAGTGAAATCACTTCTGCAAACCAGGCCTTCTTTTGCCACCGTGGGACCACCAGGATCAATGTGAGGCCCCCTTGCGCACGTGTTCCAACATCGCTTGAATTAAAGTGACGGGTGGGAACGCATAATACCACCTTGTCACTGGCCAGTCGTGCGCAAAGGCATCGACCCCCAGTCGTGCGTTCACATCCAGTATTGAATGAAACATAACAAGGTGGACGTTGTCCCTTGTTGCGAACAGATCGACGTCTGGTTCCCCGTATCGTAGGGGTGTAACGGTATGCTAAAATCACATTTCAGTTCGGTTCAACTACAAGGAGAGCTCGGTTCGGTTTATTTTCGGTTTATTTTCGGTACAATTTTTTTTTTTTTTTTTTACAAAATAAAGACTTACAAAATGTTTATTTTGAAAATATGCCAAAAATATGTTTGTATTGTATTGTAGTAATAAATAAAAGTGACCCATTTGGATGATATTTTAAATAAACAGCACTCTACAATAAATAAACTATATGAACAATAATAAAAATCTTAATAAATGCAATAACAGTCAGAACCAGAACAATAAGCAGCAACAGACTGTTTACAATCTAACTAATCAAGTTTTTGTTCAGTAGCAGCAGTGTGGCTGTATTTGTCCTCATTACTGTACTCACAACTTCTTCTTGGTGGGACAGGTGGGACTGTGGGAACAGTTCAGAGTTCAGTTCAGTCATCACTTAGCTGCAGGTGGATTTACCTCTGTCACAGACTGGAAATAAAAAACAAAAGAGATTTAAAAAAAACAAGTTAATAAGATTATGATTTAAAAAAAAAGATTATTTAGATAATAATAATAAAAGAAAAATACCTCTTGAACGGTTGAATCTCTCACTCTTCATCATCATGGCAGGGCTTTAATCTGGTCCAGGGCTTGTTGTTGACAACATCAGTTAGTTTTTTCATAAAGAGCTGAACTTTTTGAAGTGTTGACGTGATGAATGTCTCATAGCGACGCTCAGCAACTTTAAAGCCTGCGCATATAACAACGTTCAGACTTAGATTCGAGATTTAAAAACTCATACAGCTTGTGTTATTGCTCTGGACCGCTCTGATTACCTGATGAAGTAGTTTTAATACAGCTGCTGTTCACGTTCGGATGAAGTAGTTTTAATACAGCTCTTCGTTCACGTTCGGATGACAGTTTCCAGCGCGTTTACGTTAGACGTTTTGCTGCTGCAGAGAGCTGCGTCACTCAAGCAGTTGCTGCAGTCTTCATGAAGCAACGTCCACACAAGCTTCGCGTGCGCTCGTCTTTTAACAAGAAAGCTATAACGTTCAAAAACAGGAGACCGCACGAGATGCTAACGGCTAAATGCTGCGCGTGCCACGCGAAAATAGCTCCGTGCTGAAACGCGCCCAGGAAATTTTGTTCCGCGGTGCATATATTCCCCTGTTAAGAATGTTTAATGAGTGTAAAAATAACTGAAACGGTACGTAGTTGGACCGAACCGAACGTGGTGTACCGAAACGGTTCGGTACACCCATTACAACCGTTACATGCCTACCGTATCGTGTCCATATCTGGTCCACAACATGTGGGTGAAGACGCCATTCCGAGGGGAGGAGCGCTCCTCATGAGAGAGCGTCTGCCCCGTAGTTCAGCTCCCCCGGCAGGTGCGTTGCCCTGAGTGACAGCACACGTGAGCTGCACCATTTCAAGAGCTTTTGGGTTAGCAGCAGGAGGGGGGGGGGATCTTGTCCCCCCTCTCTGTTGACATGTGAGACGACGCATTGGTTGTCTGATCTTATCAACACATGTTAACGTTTGATCAAACCCTTCCTGTAAAAGTGTTTTAGCGACAGGAACACAGTTCTCATCTCCAGCTGGTTGATGTGGAACTGGGCCTCCCGTTGGGTCCACATACCTCGTGTGAGTTGGTTCTGGCAAAGGCCTCCCCATCCAGACTTTGAGGCGTCTGTTGTCACAAGGGCCCGAGATAACACTCTGCCCAGTGTCACCCCCCTGCTGAGAGAAGCAGCGCTTCTCTGTGGCTGCAGGGCTTTCAGACAGAGGCTACGTTCACACTGCAGGCAAATCCGACCCAAATCCGATTTTTTTGCCCCATCTGACCCATATCCGTTTTTTTTATGAGTTTGAACGCAACAAATCCGATGTTTTCAAATCCGACCCAGGCTGTTTCAGTATGTGGTTTTAAATCAGATATATATGTGATGTTTTCAAAGCGACTGCAGTCGGAACGCTCATGTGATTTACATCTGACTTTTTCAGAACACGTGCGGCTCATTTAATTAACACTAGCTCTACCAGTTTTTGTCAAAATGACAATTCTACCTATGCAACCCATGGGATTGTCAAACTGACAAATTGAATTAGCATTTTTAAAGCCATTGGTATGTATATGAGGCCATTCCAATCTGTTGGCGGGGAGGAGGCCTTGGGGCATATTTATATAGTCAGGTAAATCCAGTGGTGGAGAAAATACTCAAACACTGTACTTAAGTAAAAGTGCAAATAAACAGACAAAAATATACTCTAGTAAAAGTAGAAGTACCATATTAATATTTTTACTTAAGTAAAAGTAAATAAGTACTTGCTTTTAAAAATACTTAAAGTATTAAAGTAAAAGTAATTGCTGAATGTATTACCTAATGCAATGGCCTACAATACCATAAAGTGTGTGATATATATATATATATATATATATATATATATATATATATATATATATATATATATATATATATATATATATATATATATATATATATATATAT
>JBBPBX010048370.1:8636-25773 GCA_038048925.1 Garcialebias charrua | reverse complement strand
CACCTTGCCCCAGTAAAATCAGGTCATATCTTGGCATGGTGATATACTACCAAAGTTTCATTGAGGCATGTTCTGCAAAGGCAAAACCACTGTTTAAACTCATGGCTGGACTGGATACCCAAACCAAGCACAAGAGGGGTCGCAAACCTGTCAAAAAGAGAGGTCAGGTGAGGCTGACACCTGCTGACTGGACGGATGCCTGTCAGACTGCTTTTGAGACACTGAAACATGACCTCATTACAAGTGTTACTTTAGCCCACCCAGATTTCGAAGCCCCATTCATTCTGGCTGTCGACGCATCCTACGATGGGATTGGAGCTGTCCTGTCACAACTGCCTCCTGGTGGAAAAGTAGCAAGACCAGTTGCCTTTGCAAGTAAAACCCTCTCACGTTCTCAGCTGAACTACCCCGCTCACCGGCTTGAATTTCTTGCCTTGAAATGGGCAGTATGTGACAAATTCAGCCATTGGTTAAAGGGCAGACACTTCACCATATGGACTGACAATAATCCATTGACGTATATTCTGACCAAACCCAGGCTTGATGCTTGTGAACAGCGATGGGTGGCGAAGCTCGCTGCATACGACTTTGATTTGAAATATATCCCCGGCCCAAAGAATATCGTTGCTGATGCCTTAAGCCGTGAGCCGTTTGTCCAATCATGCATGGGTCATCGCCTTGTGAACGAGCCATATACCTTGCTGTTGGACCAAGTCAAAGGTGTGAATGACAGAATTGTACAGGATGTCTTCAGAGTGTCCAACAACTGTCAGGCTGTTGTAGAAGATGGTGATGAGTTGTCAACTGAGCAAGACCAAGACACAGTACCACCAGACTCGAGAGGCTCAATCTCAGCAGAGGAAGTTGCTGCCGTCCTCAATGCTCAGTCCAGCGGAGGTGTGAGTCATGTATTGGGAACCGGTGTTGACCCCAATCTTCTGCTGGATGAAAACCAGTCCTTGGCACTCCCACAGAGCCAGCTTGTCAATTGGCAGGAGGCCGACGACACAATAAGCAGAGCCATGTACTTTGTACGAAGACATAAGAGACCTACAAAACGAGAAAGAGCTGTTGAATCACCAAGTGTGATTAAGCTGCTGAAGCACTGGACTAGACTCACCATTCAGAATGGCATGCTATACAAGGCAAAGAAAGATCCCCACATGAACAGAAAGATCCTCCAGTTCATAGTGCCTGACTCATTGAAGCAGAAAGTTCTCCATGGTCTCCATGACGCAGCGGGTCACCAAGGCCAGCATCGTACCTTGTCTCTTGTGAGGCAAAGGTTCTTCTGGAGCGGCATGGAACGTGATGTTATGAACTATGTTCGATCCTGTCAGCGTTGCATAGTAGGAAAAACACCTGAGCCGCAAAGCCGTGCACCACTCAAGAACATAGTCACTTCCGAACCTATGGAGTTAGTCTGCATAGACTTTTGGACTGCTGAACAGGGCAACAAGTCTGTGGATGTGCTAGTTGTGACCGATCATTTCTCCAAGATGGCACATGCCTTCCCCTGCAAGAATCAGACTGCCAAGGAAGTTGCTCGTCGTCTCTGGAATGGCTTCTTTCTCATTTATGGGTTTCCTCGCCGTATTCATTCGGATCAAGGGGCCAACTTTGAAAGCAAGCTAATCAAAGAACTTCTAGATATGGCTGGAGTACAGAAATCCCATACGACTCCTTATCACCCGATGGGAAATGGTGTCGCAGAGCGATTCAACAGGACTCTAGGAGAAATGATCAGGTCTCTTCCCCCTCAGCCAAAAGCAAAGTGGCCACAAATGTTGCAGCTACTCACTTTCTGCTATAACTGCACAGAGCATGAGACAACAGGGTTTGCACCATTCTACCTTGTGTTTGGAAGGATCCCTCGTCTACCCGTTGACGTCATGTTTCAGCATGCCCTCACCAATGATGCTGTTGTCAATTACTCAGACTTTGTTTCTCACATGAAGAGAGGTCTACATGAGGCTGCTCAGATTGCACAGAAGAGCAGTGCAAAAGCCCAGGCTCGTCATGCCAGGTTGTACAACCGCAAGGTCAAGGGTTCACCTCTCGTTGTTGGGGACAGAGTACTAATCGCCAACAGAGGTGTGCCGGGTAAACGAAAGACTGCGGACAGATGGGAGTCTACCCCTTATGAGGTTGTGTCAGTCAAGCCAGATATCAATGTCTACAGAGTCAAGGATGTTCTAACAGGTAGAGAGAGAGTTGTCCACAGGAACCTGCTACTCTCTGTTAGCTTCTTGCCCTGCGAGGATGATGAGGACTGTAAATCTGTGCACTCTGTCAGTGATGCCGCTACACATGGTAGTGGTCTACGCCCTAATGTACCTGACATAATGGAAGACAGTGATGTTCGCACAGTCAACTGGCTAATGCAGACTGGCAATGATGGAATCCTTTCAGAAGATGGCGACTCATTTGACCGGAGATCCAGTGCCACCCAGTCTGACCATCTCACGATTGCCACATCCAATCCAACCAGTCATCTAATCCCTGTCCATGATGTTGCCCACTCAACGGTTGACGATGTGGAAGAGTCTCGACATTACCCAGACATGTCCTCTCCTGACAATGTCCTCACAGACTTAGCCCTTCCCATTGACAATCCTCTAGACAATGATACCCCTGTAACAACTGCTCTGGAAGGTGACTGTTCAGACACTTCTATTCCAGGTTCCAGACTTCAGGTTGTTTCCACACTACCTAAACGTCATGTTCTTAGGGACCGTGGGTCAATCAAGCCCCCCAAACGTCTTGTTTGTGAGATGAATGATCATGCAGTCAATGAGGCTTCTTTATCCGCTGTGTCAGTTAGTTCCCTGATTCAGTTCTTTTCAAGTGCACTTTCAGTTTAAGTAATAGGGTTATGTGTATGCTATTCAAGAGAATGCTTGAGTAGTATTTTTGAGGTTACAGGAACAGTGTTTACAATTCAGGGGTGTAACAGGCACCTTTGAGTCTGTGTTTAGTTAGGAGTTTGATCACCTCCTTTCTTTATATACTCCTTTATGGGAGAGTTTTTGAACTGACAGATATATCCAGTTTTGTTCCTGGTATTACAGTTTTTGTTTGCTTTTACCTTTATACACCCATTTTTTTTGCTTTTTTTGTTTGGTCTGAGGAATTACTCTTCATATTTAGCAGAATTTCAGGGGGGTGTATGTAACAGGTATAAACACTTTGATTATTTTGTAGTGAAATTCTTGCTAAAATATGTATTATAGTTGTCCTGCAGTGTGTGGTTTATAAGCGCCCTCTACTGGTTGGCTATAAATATGACGTAAAACCGGAAGTTCCCCACAGTTGGTCAGCTCTCTGTTGTGGTAAGTCATACAGTTCGGTTATTTTACAAAAGTATCATTAAGTATGCTACAAAGCTAATGTGAAATTTATCATAATACAGTATACAGTTTATTGTAATATACAGAGTTATGCATCAACATTGTGTTGCTACATAACCTTTGATAGAAAACTGTTGATACAAGTTTGGTTTTGTATGAGTTGCTCATAAGAGAATAAATTCATAAATGCTACTTTCTCTAGATGGCCACACCAGTAGAGGAGCTAACTACAGTTTCTTTGTGCTGTGAACCACTCATTTTGCAGGTAATTTGTTATATAAAATGTTCAGAGTTAAGTCCGTTATGTTAACGGTTATATCTTGTACAGTAACGGCTGGTTGTTGCCATGACGACACAACGTTAACTGCTATTTTTTTGTGAACCACCAGAGGGTGCTGTAAGACAATTTAATATTTCATTTTGACGGCTGCCTGTATTTATTTTCTAATTTCTTATTTCATTTATGACACAACGTGAACTGTTATTTTTTTGTGAACCATCAGAGGGCGCTGTAGAATAATTTAATATTTCATTTTTGACCGCTGTCTGTATTTATTTTTCTATTTTCTTATTTCATTTATAAAAACTAATAAAAAGGAGAAAAAGGATGTTAAGCTAAAATAGGGTTAAAACCAGATTACATTAAATCCATGTTAATTTTAAAACCACTATACGATCATATGTTAAAAAGAGTACAGTATTGTCTGAAATTGTTGTAAGAAAAGTTTTACACACAGTTGGTCAGCTCTCTGCTGTGATGGCCACACCAGTAGAGGAGCTAACTACAGTTTCTTTGTGCTGTGAACCACTCATTTTGCAGTAAAGTTCCACTTCATCCAACCCACTGGCCTCTGAGAGTGTGATTATGACAGGACGGGTCCACAACTGTTACATATATACTAGAATATATGTCACTGGTCCAGCTCTTCTTGAAGGCAGGTCTAATGTTACCTGTCCACTTTGCAGTGATTCAATGGACCAACTCCCCTCTCAACATCAGTTACTTTCAAACTACTGTACATGTAATGACAAATCAAAAAACTGCAACGTGAATGTAACGTAACTCAACACATTATAGAAATGTAGTGTAGTAGAAAGTACAGATACTTCATGTAAAATCTAGTGGAGTAAAAGTAAAAGTACCCACATGTAAAGTACAGATACATGAAAAATGTACTTAAGTACAGTTACAAAGTATTTGTACTTTGTTACATCCCACCACTGAATAACGCTATAATTTTAAAGAAAGATCTTATGCATTCTAAAAGTCCTTTGCTTATGCTTTGGGAATGAGTCTCAGCTACTACCACACCAAATTTTATCTCAATTTTTTGTCAAATTGAATGAGTTGTAGTCAATTTTGTGTTGTTTAAGTTCAGTTAGCTGTGGCAGCCATCTTAAATTGGATGTACTTTAAAAGTCAACCAGTCGTAGAGAGCCATTCAGTGAATATTTCTTGAAAGTTTCATCAAAATCTGTTCAGTTGTTCATAAGATATTTTGCTAACAGACAGATGCAGAATACAAACATAATTTGATGATTTCTGGCAAACCGATCAACAAATGAGTCACTCATTTGTTGATCAGTTTGCCAGAAATCATGATGCCAGAAATCATGAAATTCTGCGATTTTGTATTCATCAAAATCGCAGAATACAGTTGCTGTGATAGTAGGGCAGCCAATGTTGTTATATAATTTTGGACTGAGAAACTGAACCAAGACTTCACCTAACAGTTATTTTCATTATCATTTTATTTGCTTATTAATATATTTTATTCAGTCAATACAAATGCTGTGTAAAATGTTTTATATTTTTCTCATTTGATTTTTTAAACTATTTTCTTTGGTCACAATGGTTAATCACTGCTTTAAAAAAATAAGAGTCAAGTAAGATTTCGAATCTGTCTTTTTCTCCGAGATGAACGTGCCCCTCTGACAAAACCTCTGGCCCCAGCTTGGCCCCACCAGTACAACTGGTCTAGAACCGCCACTGCACCGATTCTGTTTATAACTTTTATGGACAGAATTTCTAGGCGCAGCCAAGGTGTTGAGAGGATCCGTTTTGGTGGCCTTAGAATCGCTTCTCTGTTTTTTGCAGATGATGTGGTCCTATTGGCTTCATCAGCTCGTGATCTACAGCTTTCACTGGAGCGGTTTGCAGCTGAATGCGATGCGGCCGGGATGAGGATCAGTTCCTCCAAATCCGAGGCCATGGTCTTGAGCCGGAAAAGGGTAGCGTGCCCTCTCCGGGTCGGGGAGGAGGTCCTGCCCCAAGTGGAGGAGTTTAAGTATCTCGGGATCTTGTTCACGAATGAGGGAAAACTGGAGCGTGAGATCGATAGGCGGATAGGTGCAGCGTCCGCAGTGAAGCGGGCGCTGTACCGGTCTGTCGTGGTGAAGAGAGAGCTGAGTCAAAAGGCAAAGCTCTCAATTTACCGATCGATCTACGTTCCCACCCTCATCTATGGTCATGAGCTTTGGGTTATGACCGAAAGAACAAGATCTCGGATACAAGCGGCTGAAATGAGTTTTCTCCGCAGGGTGGCTGGACTCTCCCTTAGAGATAGGGTGAGAAGCTCAGTCATCCGGGAGGGACTCGGAGTAGAGCCGCTGCTTCTCCACATCGAGAGGAGCCAGTTGAGGTGGCTCGGGCATCTGGTTAGGATGCCTCCTGGACGCCTCCCTGGTGAGGTGTTCCGGGCATGTCCCACCGGGAGGAGACCCAGAGGAAGACCCAGGATACGCTGGAGGGACTATGTTTCTCGGCTGGCCTGGGAACGCCTTGGGATTCCCCCAGAGGAGCTGCTCCAAGTGGCTGGGGAGAGGGAAGTCTGGGCCTCCCTACTTAGGCTGCTACCCCCGCGACCCGACCCCGGATAAGCGGAAGAAAATGGATGGATGGATGGAATTTACTGACTGTTGGCCTAGATGAAACATTTGAGATAAAATTCGATTTTTTATCATTTATTTTCGTAGCGCACCCGAGGCTGTTTGGAAAATATCAAACCGAAACTATTTAATATCCAGCAGATTTGACCATTTCGTGAATTGATTTAGGAACTGTTAAGCTCAGGAACACTTCTGATATAACGTCAGCTATGAACTATATTTTTTCTCAGCAGAGAAATAATAGTTTTTTACCTTGTTTTGATGAAAATTCGTTCGTGGCGGCAGCCATTTTGAATGACGACGTCAGTCGACATCGTTCAAAACTCCGCCTTCTGCTCTCTGATTGCTCAGGAACACTTCTGATATAACGTCAGCTATGAAATCTATTTTTTCTCAGCAGAGAAATAATAGTTTTTTACCTTGTTTTATTGAAAATTCCTTCGTGGCGGCAGCCATTTTGAATGACGACGTCAGTCGACGTCGTTCAAAACTCCGCCTTCTGTTCTCTGATTGGTCCGGTCAAAACCTACCGGAGACATCCTTGTGGATGGGAGAAATGCCAGACCCAGAAGTGAAGGGAAATGAGAATTGAGCGGAGCTGCGTAGGAATGGCGAGGGCCAGGCTAGTAGCACCAGAGTCAATCAATATTTTTAACTCGACTCCCCACACAGAAAATGCAAGTTTATCAGGTACATTGTCCTCATTTACAATAAAAGCATATTCATCCAGCACATTTACTTTTTGTGTCTTCTGCCTTTTTGTACGGCACATTTTTGAAAAGTGGTCCTTACCATTACATTTGTGGCATGTTTACCCTTACGAAACAAAAATATATTGGAATATATTGTAAAATATATTGGAATATATTATACAATATATTCCATTATATAGAAATGTTATGATATATTTTCAAATATACTCAAAGACATGTACACAATATATGTGAATATATATTGTGTATATATGGATACAAAAACGACCCACATATCATAGTTTTCCCACTGTAGCTGACTTTATTTTTTAAGTTAGCAGGTTTACAGAAACAAAAGTCATTGATGAATTTTGCAATGTCCCTAAAGGTAAGGAACTAAAAACTTTTTTGACAAAGATAATTGAAAAAAAAAAAAAAAAACAGAAAAAATGAATCATAGAACATTATAACTTCAATTTCAATACAAAATTTCATGAAGGGCATCAGTAAAGTTAACAGCCCTAAATTGCTTTGAGATAGTGAAAAAACCCTCAAAAAGAATGTTGCAAAATTCATTTTGCCATTAATTTGCTATTTTTTAAATACTGTGCGCCTAAACTTTTCTAAAGAGCAGCAATTGGTCTACCAAGTCAAATGTTTTGATAGACAGTAGATTTGAGCCAATCATTCAACAGGTAATGAGCCAATCAATCACAAAGGGGGCGGGACTATTTGCACCGACCCGGCCATGAGGGAAAAAAACAAAACAAGAAGACCCTTGCCCTCTCGATACAAGTTACCGCGAAGAGTTGAAACTTCGTTAACAATATGTCGAAGTTACGGTATGCGCTTGTTTCTTGGACAAAAGGTGCCGGTAAAGATGCTGTCAGCATTGTCCCAACGAAGTGGATAGTTGACTCTGAAATATATCTCCAGAGATTACCTGGTTGAGTGTCGATGCTAACGTGCTAGCAGGCCGTGGTGATTCAGCTAGCAGGCGAGTAAACAGTTTTTATCGTGTTTTACTGTGTTATAAACATTTAACTATAATAAGTTACGCTGATATTGTTAACAGTTTATATATATATATATATATATACATATATATATATATATATATATATATATATATATATATTATTTTGTGCGTTGTTCAGTTAGAAAAGAAAAACAGACATGATGGGAGCTCAGTTAGCAACAAAATTACAAGACCAAATGCACTAATGTAATGAATGATTTGAGTATTGAATGAACTAAAAACATTTTAGTGTCTTCATTATGTTTATGCTGTTCTGTGCAAATGTACTGTTTATATTTATTTATATTCAATACAAGTAAATGTTGTGCCATCATATTTTAGATTAAATAGATTGTTCTAGAAAGAACGTGCTCATGCTAAAATACTGATTGAAATAAATAATTACTTATGTCAGTGGTCTGTTAGTACTTGACCATTTGAAAGCTTCTCTTATTTTTAACCAGAAAAGCATCTAAAATAATTATACAAGAGTTTAATAAAAAAATAAATTAGGGAGTTTTGTCTGCATTGAATTTAATTAAATGTTATTTTGCCTTTGTCATTGCAGAGAAAGAATCAACACTAAAAATTGCTGAGAAATCTCTACTTAAAGTGGACACACCAAAGGATGAAAAGAGAATAAGGAACCCTAAACGATTATTCTCTGAAGAAGATTCAACTGTCAGTGGATATGAAGCAAATCGTGATATCCCAAGAAAGGTAAACTATTTGTAATAAACACGTGATGAGAAAAGTGTTCTTGTTATGACAACTTTCAGAGGCATTATTGTTTGAGTACTTTGGCTTTTTCTACACAAAAATTACTATTTCTGTGAATATTTGTAATTGTCAGAAAGCAGCCAAACATGCTGCAATGAAACAAGTGGAGGAAGAAATTCTTTTCCAAGAGAGGCCGCTTTCACCAGGATTCTGTAGTCCAGGTGAATCTCCCAGTGAAGAAAAGGCTGCCAAAGTCAGAGACCTTCAGAACCAGGTTAAGGCTCTACAGAAGGAAAATTCCCGTCTGCGCAACCTGGTCATAAATGGTGAGAATCACTTTTAGAACAAATATTTATAGACCTCTCTGTATTGATGGAAATAATATTTTTTGTATATTGCTTTGGCTCTTAGACAATAATTGCCACAATGCACAGAAAAGTGTTATCTTCAACTATTTGATTTATTTTCCAGTAGCCATTTTGACAGGATATTTTTAAATCTAAAAAATGTGTTTTGAAAATTAAAACGTCTATAAAGTAAATTTGTTAGAGTATTATTCCCTAAAAGATTAAAGAACTTTTAAAATCAAATCTTTTACAATAAATTACAAATGAAAGAGGGTTCAACATTAGGGGTGTAACTGTAGAAAGTAGTGGTTCTCTACAAATATTGTTTTTAAAGTCACAGATTCAGATTAAATGGGGGGTTGGAAGAGTTATGTTTAACCGGACAGATTAGAAAACTGTGTGTGCACATTTAGTCAAATATTATTTATGAAGGTTTTTATTTATTTATTTAATCACCATGGTCTCTGTTAATTTAAACTGTTAATAAATCTCAAATATGAATGTTTAAAAAATAAAAGTGAGGTTTTGGTTTTCTTTGGGAGAGCATTTGTGCACAATTATTGGGCAACTAAATCTTTTTCATTTGTCTAAGTGAGATTTATAAATAAACATCTGAAAAAGTTCCAATAAACATTTATAACATTAAAATGAAAATCATTGACCAATATCACCATCGTTCTTCCAAATAATGGTGACAAACATTCCATTCATGGAGTCTGTTGGTTTTTTGATCTGGAGATGATCAACGTTTTGGGCAGTATCAACCACAGCCTCCCAGACACTGTTCAGAGATGTACTGACTACTGTTGTCCTTTAATGAAAATCTAACATTTAAGAACTGCCAACAAGTTCTCTTTAAAGATGGACTAAATGGCTCTTTGAAAGGATTCAGATCTTATATAACCATTTGTTTCATTGAGCCCCTTCACCCCTCCTTTCTTTTTCTGTCACAACAGTACACACACACAAGCATGTGCCCCTTCAGTTTTTTTTGAACCAAGGCACATCTGACAACAGGGAGTTAAAGATGGAAGGGCAGAAAATAAAGCTGTCCAGGGCACAAAACAGAAGTGGGAGAGGGTGAAAGCTTTTAAAAGAGGTTGAAAGACAGTACGTAAGTATAAGTTGCAGTGCAGTGTAACAGGAGGCTTGTAAATATTATGTGATATTAAGCTAAAATGACAGGTGGCTGTTGATTTGCAACTGTGTGTTGTATTTACAATATAACAGATCATAACAAGACAAATAGACATCCTAATCAGTTGTTTAAAGGAGAAATGAAAAGTGTTTTTAAGCTAATAGTAGTCTAATGAAAAGCATAAAATAAGCTTGTTGAGAAATTTTCACAAGTCAAAAATGTCATCCTAACTCAAATTTAGACTTTGCAAAGTGAAAAAATTCTCATCTGGTGTTTTTGACCCCCCTCCCCCTGCCTGCTCTCCGTCCCCTGAATATGACATAGGCAGTGCAATGGTCGTCCCTCATACAGTAATATTAGTGTGTGTATCTAGTTGTGGACAAAAAGATTTCAGTGTGTAGCAATTAGGGATGCAGCAAAAAAAATCTATTTTTTAAAGAATCAAGATTCTTAGTCCTGGCGATTCAGAATCTATTCTAAAAGCCCCAAAATCGATTTTAAAACTTTTTTTAAATTTATATTGTATTTTTACCGCTCCTGTGCATTCGGCCGCTGTAGAATTTTGGCCGTGTAGGGCCACCGTAGTTAGTTAGCCAGGCAGCTCCCTGCTAGCAAGGAGGGAGACAGCATCCCAAGTAACAGAGAACGTTAACTAACGTTCTGGTATGGTTCTTACATGGTTCTGTTAGATCACAACGTTCTTAGAACGTTCTTTGAAGGTTTTGACTAACGTTTGAACAAACCTAGATATAACGTTCTAACCTAACGTTCTTAGAACGTTCAACAAACGTTCCCTTTGCCATCTGCCAGTTTCTACACAAAGTATTTTCACACTGGTTTATTTTTCTGTTTTAAACGTTTTGTCAGTTTTTTGAAACAGCTCGAGCTGTTTTTTTATATTGTGTATATATATATATATATATATATATATATATATATATATATATATATATATATATATATATATATATATTATATATGTTATTATTATTATTGAGCATGCATCAGGGTATTATTATTATCATCATTATTATTATCATTATTCAATTTTATTCTGCGTTACTCCAGGCGTGAAACGTGAAGTTGTTTGCTTTCTGCCATTTTTCTGTTTGTGGTCTTCATGCGTTATGATTGGATTGGGGGTAGAACGTGATCATGTACGTCCCAACCAATCAACGCCACTCTTGCTTGTCAGGTTGCATGTGAACTTTGTCCTAACCAATCAACGCCACTCTTGTTTATCGGGGGAAGTAGCATGTGATCATATCCAACCAATCAACGCCTCTTGCTTCGCGCGCTTCGTTCAAATGTAGCTATTTCCTTTTCATCTGTTGGACAAGAAGCTCTTGTTGTCTCGGACTCAGCGCTCGTAAAACTTGCTTTTTATTAGACGTCGACTGGTCTGACTCTGGACGACGACTGGACATTCAGTTGGAAGTTGAAGGTAATCGGTTCTGTTTTCTTTATTTGCTAGCTGTTTTAGCTCTGTTCACTTGAATGAACAAAACCTGCTGTTGCTAAAAGCTAAGCTAACAACGAGCTAAAACGGGTGTGTGTGCTGCTGAGGCAGATAATTTGAGGCAAGTAAAACACTGCAGGTTAGGTTATTCTAGCGTTTAAATAAGCCATATATGCTACGAGTTTTTTTTTTTTTGCTTAGTTCCTGGATGTTTTTCAATGAGACAAGGCCCCGCATCCTCACGCTGTTTGCGTCGCATGTCCGTTAACACACATGCGCTCACTAGCCAGCAGAACAATAACCGCAGCCAGGCTGAAATACTAATTTACTTTAAATACGTATTTCGGCAACATTACTGTTTTTGTAGCTGCTTAAACAAGAGGCTGAAGGAAGACTGTGTGAATGCAATATATCTCATTCACACAGTCTTGAGAGGTCTTGAGAGTCAAATACTTTCTGAGAGTTTCATTAAAGATTTACTGGTACATGAGATATTTTACTAACAGACACACAGGCAGGCTAATATGAGTGCCAGACTTTGGTGGTGGTGGTGCTAAACAGTTCATAGTAACACAGCAGAGGTGTTTGACCCTTGTTGATGTGAATCTTTAGGTTTGAATCCTCTTTATTTGTCTCTAAGTTGATGGAAGCATCAAAGTGATGCATGTAGAACAGAAACTAAAGATTTTTCACATGTTCTCAGTCTCCAAGAGCAACTGTCCAACCTGAACATGTGCAACTGCTCTGGTCCCAGTCCTTTGTTGCAAGTCTCAAGAGTTCAAGAGTTTGATTCTCATCATTCCACAACATGGCATGAGGAGGAACCAAACAGTTCCTGAGCTCCACTTATGTCAGCATTTAACAAGTAAAGAAGAAAATACAACTTTATAACTTGATGTTGATTTATTTTCTCACACTTCACCTGCTTCTCTTTACTGCTGCCAGAAAGGAGAATGATGAAGTGATGTTGTTTAGAAGAAAATGTCTCGCTCACTTTTCTTCATGTTACTGCCACAAGTGCAGCTGTCTGCATGTGCTGCATCACTTGATTGATGTGACAGGAGGAAGAGAGGTGTTTGTGTGAACTCTTCAGAGTGAGCTCTCGTCCATCTTCTCTTCTCCTCCATCCTGTTGGAAGCTGCAGACTATTGACTTCAGCTCACTCACATGTTCTCTTTGATTCAGACTCTGCAGGTTGTCAGAGATCAGCTGTGCCTCTCTGCTCTCAGCTCTTCAATCCAACCCCTCCCATCTGACACAACTGGATCGGACTCAGAACCTAGCCTTGAGAGGTAATTTCTAAGTAGTTTGAGTAAAGCAATTAAGACACTGATTTTTAAAACCAGATGTGGAAATGGAGAATGCCTTGTTTGAATGTTGTATTTATTCTATAGATCAGTCTCCTACTTCCTGTTCCTCCTTTATATCTCAGCTCTTCATTGCACAAATGACTAATGTAAATTTTGAATGGTCTCACTACTGTACTGTACTGTATAGTGACACACAATTTTTGTTCATTTGCCCCTTGTTTTTTCTTTTTCTTTTACAGAGCTTCCAGCAGTTGTGAAAAAGTCTAAAGATGTGGCGATCGGATCTCAGCGTTGCTTCCATCCACTCAACACCAGCTGTACAGACACTTGTTGCTCCACCCATCTCTGTTCAAGTGTTGTCTGACCCTGATGACATGGTAATTAACTGAATGCATGGATACTATATGTTATTGATCCATTTGGGAATCATTACAATACAATTTATTTCTACATCTTTTGATTGCACACATAAATGATAGATAAGTGATATGATACCCCTTGATGGTATGCAATAAAGCTATAGAAAATAGGCTTAGACATATTCATTGCAAAGATGAATATATACTATAGATTTCCAAATACTGTACTGTAAATGAATGTTTAATCATTATTTGGTTAACAAGATCCATGTGTTTTGCAGGTGCCTGTTGTGCCGGATGTAGAAGTCCAAGGCGAAAGGTGAAGTCTCTATGGACCAGCTCAGCCTTGCTGGTTGGAGATCTTGCAGTGCTCGTCTACGGGAGAGAGTTATTGGCCAATTGAAGTTTGACTGGGAGGCAATCGGGGGCTCATAAAGATGTGGAGTCAAAGCCTTTGGACAACACAAAGCTTGATACTTGGTGAGTGTATATAATGTAGGACAAAACTCATTCTAAAATACATTCCTAATGTTTTTTCTCGTTTTATGAACAAATTACTGTAATGTTCCATGCTCCTCACGGTTTATGATGCAGATTCTGATACAATCACCTAAAAATGCCATTCACTGATACCATATGGATTAGATTGGATTTGGTTATGTGCTCTATAATAAAAAAAAGTTTACAATCAAAGTTAAATGCAGGTTACGGGTATTATTTGTAGTTGTTAAATCAAAAATATCTTTTTTTTTAAAGGGAACCACAATTACTTTTAACATTAGACTTTAATTAGTCATTGTTTTAACTGTAAAACAATGACTATAAAAAATACTGTAGGGTGTTTAGTTTTGTAAATTTTTAAAGTATATTTTAACATGTGTATATTTTAACACATTAAAATATATTTTAAAAATGTACAAAACTAAACCACCCTACAGTATTTTTACAGTTAAAATAAAAGTTTATCAAATAAAGTCAAATGTTTAAAAGTAATTGTGGTTCCCTTTAATAATAAGTTATTGTTTATCACTCGTGAAACCTAGAGACATATTTTAAGGATATATTTGATGTGAGAGTAATTACACTGATGATAGAATAACATAACATTGGAGTAATTTCTGTTTTTTTGTTGTTTTTTTTTTTTTCAGTCTACACCAAGCCAAAGTTCCCTGACACCACCATGCAAGATGTGCGAAGAGTCATAAGAAGAAGAAAAAAAGCAACATAAACGACTACCGGTGAAGTTTTTTTTTTCTTATCCCCCCCAAAGATGTGAAGATGCCTTCTGAAAAGGAAAGACTTCAGTTTCCAGTTGGAGACACTATTTTTGCTTTGTTTAAGCAAATGCACACATTTTTACATTGTGTTCTGGACTTTATGTTTACACCTTGAAATGCAAATGTGCACCTTTTCCTTTTCAATTTTTAAAACTTGGAAGGGATTCATTTTAAATGCTGCTGTTTTGTAAACTGTTTTTGAGCTGCACCTTAATTTTATATAAAAATATTGAAGTTCTCAAGACCTTGTTTTATGACTTTGTAAACACATCTTTCAGAATACTTTAAAAAATAATTTTTAGCATATAAATAGTATTGTGCAAGTATTGTTAAGCAAACTTACAAGTGTAACATAACAATTACAATGACAACATGGTATTAGTTTTAGAAATTCAAAAATTTAACTTAAATGATAAAATAAACTGTAAACTAGAAGTAAATAACAAGTGCATTGGAAGTATATGAAAAAGTGTACTAGTGGTATACTTTAAGTATACTGTAATAAACTAAAGTATGAACTAGAAGTATATAACAAGTGCATTTGGAGTATAAAGAAAAGTATACTAGTGTTATACTTTAAGTATACTTCAATAACCTCTTCCGGCTCTCGACAAAGCAAGTCACATATCTTTTTGCTCCTACCCTCCCTAAGTTTTCCTCCTCCCTGCTTGCTTTTTGTCTCGTCCGTGACTCTTCAGCTCTCACTCGAACCAATTTGCGATGGAGTTAATAAATTGGGCTGTTTCATCTATAGATAAGATTTTTTCCACGAAGCGGACCGGGCCAGGAGAAGCGGCCTGCCCCTCTGACACGCACGCTGTCGGATACATGATGGACTGGCAACCCATGTGTTTGACCGTCCTGTCTGTCGAAGACGTGGAAGATTTGTGGATTATTGGGATATTGGTGGCAGCTGCTCTGTTTTTTGGCGTGAGCGGAGCTGTCTGTTACTGGAAGATCAGGAAGACTTCGGCAGCTATCGGCGCACTGGCCAAACTTCCTGATCAGCAAGAGTCTCTGATCCGGGCTGTGAGCTCCTCAACCCAGCTGTTGTACGAGCTGAACCGCACAATGGGAGCGGTAGACCACCGTGGACCTGCGGTGCGCTTTGGAACTCGTTTACAGCCGCCCGGCATTAATCAGGGCACGGATGGGGGTTCGTAGCTTCGGAAACTCATTTGATTCGGCGATTTTGGACCTGAACAGCACCTGGACTCTGGAAGGCTGCAGTCAAAAAGAACACTGTGGCCTGGATTGAAGATAAACAATAACTATCTAATCTAGTTTCTGCTCGACCTTGGAAAAGAAGAAGGCTGTTTGCTAGGAACTATTCTCCTGGAGTGAAGCTGAGAGACACTGCTGACCCCCCCCCCTCCCTCCCCAGAGGTCTCTGGGAGTGCGCTCGGAGGCGCCAAGAATAACAACTGAACTGTGTTATCTGAGTGCTGCTCACAGACTCTTTTGATCTCCTTGCATGTCGTCAAATCTGCAACAATGTCTTGTCTGGTTGTGCTTATTGCTGATAGAGTTTTTGGGACTTTATCATAGAGTGTCTTAAGGCAATCTTTGATAGATTCTTTTTTTGAATATCACAAATGATACCTATTGTGTTTTTCCCTTTTCCATATCTGTTGACCTTCATCCGGAGACGGATGAGCGCGGCGCGCAGAAGAACATGTCAATGTGTTTGGAAATGCTGCAGCTTGCATACTCTCCCTCTCTGGACGACTGTGCTACATAATCACGTTGTATTAATTAACTGGTGTAATGTTAATAAATAAATCTCTTATCTCTCTCTCTCTCTCTTATAAACTAAAATATGAACTTGAAGTACACAATAAGTACACTGGAAGTCTAATTAAAAGTGTACTACTAGTATACTTTAAGTATACTTCAATAAACTAAAATATGAACTTGAAGTACACTATAAGTACATTGGAAGTCTAATTAAAAGTGTACTACTTGTATACTTTAAGTATACTACAATAAACTTAAAATGGGCCGATTTAGTCCCAAAAAAGTATATTGTAAGTAAACTGCGAGTATACTTAAAAGTACACATAGAGACATATACTTTATATACTTAAAGTGCGACTAAACCCAAAATTAACTTTTTTTAGCTGATAAACTCCCTAGAATGTGTTTAAAATGTTATCTAGCACTATGGCTGTGTTTATTCTCACATAATTGTGCATATCTGTGTAAATTGGCAATATTTGGCAATATTTGGTCTAAAAATGTGTTTACGGTAGTTCTATGGGTTGAACTGGTGGATTACACCTTAATTTTCTTATTTGTGCAAATGCTCATGTGTGACATGTCTGCTCATGTGTGATGTCACACAGGTGGTTCAAGCAGAGCCAATCCCCTGCAGAGATGAGAAGTGCATACCTTATATGGAAATGCTGCATTTCACTCCTGACAAGCGGTTTTATTTTTCTTTTCATTTTCATTTCTTTAGGCCTTTGGTTTTGGATGGAATGGGTGGAATAGATAAATACATCTACATGTTTATTCTTTGTTGTTGCTTGGTGTATGTTGTTGGCTAGAGGTTTAATTTGTTTTAGGTTGTTGCAGG